>JAOTQR010078403.1:0-11321 GCA_025774065.1 Solanum ossicruentum
GTCCCACATCATGAGGCACACTATAAGTGATATAGGGAAGAGTATATAAATATACATGTATACTGTACATACAAAGAACAATATATATATATTCATACTTTTTCCTTTTACAAAGCTGAAAACAGGGCTTTGCCCTAATACCAAAATCCACCTTCTTCAACGATGGCGACCCCGTGGAAATTGTTCAAAGCTAATAAATTGTTTCAAAGGAGCAGTGCGGGGTTCTCTTGGAAGGCAGTAAGAGGTCTCAGGATAGATATTCTGTCCTAATAAAGGGCTGCTCAAAGTTTTTTATAACCTAGCTTAATTAGGCTAAGTTGTTTCAGAACCAAAAAAAGAAGACATACCTTTAGCAGGCCTACTGAGTAATGATGCATGAATACTCGTAGGTCAAAAATCTACTATGGTATCATTCTGTTATTTCCCCTCTCTGTTGACAGTGTTATTGTGTTGGTTAAACCATGGACCTTTAGTAGTAAAAGTGACATGTTTAAGGAATGGCAAAGCAATAAATTCTTCAAATTTATCTAATTTTAAAACCCCCACATAATTTGATGGTAGCAATTTAGAGATATACCAAAGTGAATTTTCTTTTTGAGCAGAACCTTAGGAAATAGTCTTTCCGATTGCCCCTTCCTTCCCTCGGCTTTGTCATTTGATTTTTCAACAAACTTGGCACTTTAGATTGTTAAGTATTTATATTGATGGAGGAAATAGGCTACCACCCTACCATTTTTGTCATAGTTGAGTGATAAATTATTCACATAGCAAAAGGGGATAAGCTCACATTTCATGACCAAAGCCCCTTATGTTATCAATTTCTTCTAAGCCTCGAGCTTTGCTAGAGGCCCCCAAGCGTCAGTCCTAATTACTAAATGTATTTTAATATCTTTATTTGACACTCTTATTGAAGTAATTTGAAATACAAGAATAAATAGCTAGAGATAGATAATTAAGAGAATAGAGATGAGAGGATAGCTTGAAGAAGGAGATGCGAAATTAAAAGAATAGAGGTGCTAAATCAGAAGGATCCATCATGCTTTTGCAGTTTGCTTGCCCTCATTCTGTCCAGACCTTCCCTGTTTATACACCTTGTCGCAACAAACTCTCCCCTTTGGCACGTGACCTTCCACTCTTCCAAATGTAATCACTAAGTCTTTTAGGAGGAATTACTCTTCTAGAACTCCTACTTGGCATATCCATGTGATAATTCTCTGTGGCAACTCCAATGTCATCCTGGTCAGCAACTTCACTTCTTTTGTTCACTACAATACTCCCTTCCTGAAAAACAACTTGTCCTTAAGGTTGGGGTCCTCTTGATCCGTTAATGATGTAGTGTTCGCTTGATCTCTTGCCAAATTATAGTTGAGCAGTTGCAACACTTTGTCTCTCTATAGCAAGAAGGATTCTACAAACTCGTTGGATGTACTCCGTAATATGTAGTGTATGATGGTGGGAGGCTTGCACCTGTACAAAGCCCGAAAGTTAGTCATTCCAGCAAAAGTTTGGTATGACGTATTGTACCAGAACTTTGCTCAAGGCAGCGTGGAAACCTAAGTAGCAGGAGCATCAGCAACAAAGCATCTTAGGTATTGCTCAACATTCATTGAGTGCCTCAGATTGGCCATAAGTTTGAGGATGATAAGCCATACTCATGGCCAACTTTGACCCCTCGCAAACGATGAGTGTCCTGCCAAAAAGAGTGAAGAAATGGAGGATTTCGATAAGTTACAATGGTCTATAGGTTACCATGTAACCTGGTAACCCAAATAACAAATGCTTCAACATCTGTATGAGTAGAGAAAGTGGATGCTAGGATATAAAGTGCCTATTTTTTGTAAGATGATCCACCACAATCATGATGGAAGTCTTGCCTGTGGAGCTAGGAAGGCAAGTAATAAAATCCATGGCAATATAGTGAGACTTGGTCGGTATTTGCTAAGGCTAAAGTAGACCTGCTGGGTAGCACTTCATGGAGAGAAAATCAACTCTTCATGGAGAGAAAATGAAGAAAATAAAGAGTAGGTAGCTCACACATGGGTGCTGTGGTAAAGAAATCAATTAAAGAAAGTCATGTGGCTCTTGTTCGTTGTTCTTCTTTGTAGAGAAAAGCCCCAACTCATCTTCTCCCTTTTCCTCATTCACTACATGAAAAGAATCGGGTTACTTGAAAGAAATAAGAAAATAATGTAAAAGTAAAAATATGAGGATTTAAGACATTATCTTTAGACAAGTGAAATTTGAGAAAATCCCCAAACTTTACAATTAGGTGCCAAGAACCTAAGTTGCTCGAGCTCTTACTTTGGGTGTTGCACGCATGTTGATATGACATAGGTGTGGAATGAATAGCGGATCTGGTCAAAAAATATTGGATGCTTTGATCATAAACGATAGGGAAATCCAACACAGATATAATGGATTTGTTATTCAAACTTAGTAAGAAATAATAAAGAGACACATCTATACTCAATAATAGTTATAGAATCAAACTTTCTCAAAATTCATGCATTACTTTCCTTCCATATAATCAGCCATAATTTAGATATTTTAATAAATATAATTTGTTTATCTGAATTAGTTTTAGCCAAATCCTCACACACGTATTTTTATCTTGATCTGTACCCTTGAATCATAAAATTTATATCATGGATATTTTTATAAGTATAATTTATAGTATTTGAATTTTTTTAGCCAAATCCTCACACATGTATTTGTACTAGATCTATACCCTTAAATCATAAAATTTTTAGATCAGGAAGGATTTGATATCTAGATTTGCACCCTTTTCGGACATCCAAGTGTGAGCAACAAAGAACCCTAATTTCTCTAGTATTCAAAAATTAACGAATTAAAGCTAAGTTATTCATAACTTAATACTTTTGGTTTTAATTAAAGAAATTAATGGATTAAAGTTTAGTTATTCGTAACAATTCCATATGGATGCACCGTTTGCAAAGCAATGGAGTATAACTATTTTCTATAGTATAGGCAGTTTATGGCAACCTAAAAGAGGAAGGGGATAGGTTGGTGTTGCTGAAGGACAACAACTAAACTCAAACAGATGAGAGGGTAAAGAATCTTCGCTGAGTCAGTACTATAGATATATAAGGAACAAAATTCATCAGAGGCATAGGAGGAGGATTGGTCATGGAAGATAATAAAGAAATCAGAGATGGCCTTGCATAAATATGGACAGTGTGGAAAGAAAGGAAAGGAGATGTTTCAAGATGAGCAGCGGAATGACCGATAGACGTTCAAGTTGTAAATGTAATAATACCTTTAAAGGGGACTACATATTTTGATGTAAGCATACCTGTGAATATATAGATTAACTGTTACCATTCTCAAAAAAAAAAAGTTTCTTGTAAGGTTGCTAGATAAATTTATAGCCACCACACACAAATGTGTCAAAGAGAAACCTCTGAAATAATATTAATAATTATGTTATTCGCACAAATAACAAAATCCGTCTCTATTAATAGGGAAAAACCATCCTAAATAATATGGGATTTAAATCTTTATGAAATAATGAATACTAATACCTAATTAGGAAACGTTTAAACTAGGAAAGCTTATTAAGTTAATTCAAAAACTTCTTCCCTAACAATATAAGGAAAAAGTGGCATAGTATGCATCAAAATTCATGTATAGGTTTTTGCGAAGGTAGCTGTTAAAGTTGTGAATGCAGCGTCACTCATGAAAGGAGTGGGAAAATGGATTGAGGTGTTAATGGGGTCTGCAGTTTCAAATCTATGAGCATGAAATAGTAGAATGCGTGTACTGTTTGTGGGCATTATGTCATTTGAAAATTTAAGCAGATTTATGGGGTTGGAATTTTGTATAGGACTCAAGAAGAGGAGTTCTGGGTTGAAATATGTTGCTGAAAAAGTCGCAGTTATTTGAAATGGTTGAAATTTATTTTACTGTGAAATCTTTGAGTCTTTGTCAAGTTGAAGGGGCTACCTATATAGTAAACTAAAAGAAATATGAAACAACATCCTAATACAATTAGAACAGAATGATGTGAAAAGTTTTCTTATTAGATAATAGTGTAGAAAATTTGCCATGTCTACTACCTCCTTGAAATGGTTTTTATGTATTGGGTCATAATGATTCCCCAAAACTTTAATGACTGTCAGCTAATCAGGCATAATATAATAAAAAGATAATCTAATGATATGATCAGATTGATTCTAATGAAAGGATAAAGAGTATTGATCTTTCAGTGTGTCTCTATGTTCTTTTTATGCATTCCAGATGGAAGACATGCAAAACCCATGCATTGGTTCATTGGATAAAAGCAAGTCAAAGGAGATCAAATGGGTAACTTTTTCCCATCGCCTATTCTTTGCTCGTGAGCATAAGGCTACATGGGGTCCAGGTGACATTCCTTTTCTTCACCCTGAAAAGCAACAGTGACAGAAAAGCTTACTTGTGCCTATATAGGATAATGTATGTCATTCTTTCCTTTATCTGAAATGTTTCTCCTTTCATTATAATTAGGAGTCTACCATTTTTTGTCAGTATTTTTTAATTGGGACCTTCACTACTTGCTGGTTTAGATTACAACATAGTATTTTTTTTTAAAATTTTGCAGGCTTGAGTAATATAATGATATTTTGCTTCAAGAAAATGGTTCGAGCATTGACATGAATTACCCGTTGTTTTACATGACTGACTTATGATCTATTGAAGAAAGAAAATGTGTTCCAGGGAGGCTATCAAGGTATGATTTGAAGCTTCTGTATTATTCTCATTAGTATGGAGGCTGTAAAGGTATGATTTGAACCTTCTGTATTATTCTTACGAGTACTATTCTCTACACTCCCATATTAATGGCTCAAGTAGTTAGCATATAATGGTTCAAAAGCTATAAGATTCAAATGGGAATAAAACAATGGTACCATAATATATAACCATACATTTTCTGCTAACTAATTCACTATTAAATATTCCAAGCTGTGATGGATGAAAAGTTTTATAGTGACAACGAAGGATAAGCATAGAGGAAGAAGATTGTGGTTGATCGACAACTAGGCGCTAGCTAAATATACTTGAAGTATTGATGAATCCTATTAACATTTAATTCATAAGGATGACCTTTCCTGGGCATGTGTTTCACCTCTGTTAGTGAGTTAACCATTTAGAAATAAGGACAAGATTTAGTACAATAACAACAACATATCCAATTTGATCCCACAAATAGAATTTGGAGAGGATAGTGTCATGCCTCAAGTCTACATCCTGGATGTGGTTGGCACTTAGAAATCATTTTTGGCCCCAAACAAACTATTTGGCTTGGCTAACTTACTCAATGGAAGATTTAAGCACCATAAATAAACTTGAATGGGCACAATGAAACATGTTTGTCAACTCTTTTAGCATAATCATTAAAACTCAAAGTGTAAAGATATGCGAAACTGAAAAATAGTTTTAAAATAACTCAAGGAAATAACTAAACACTATCTAATTGCTCTATGAAGCCTCTAAAATACTAAATCTGAACTAGGTACCAGAATAGACCCACGGCTATCTCAACTGAAATAAATACAAAAAAAAGACTCTAGAGCTCCTTTGAATGCAAAGAGGCCTCATTAATTGTTGATGGGAAATTGCCTTACTGAATGATTGCTTGAATCAACATGATAACACGATGCAGTGCGAAATGGGGTCAATACATGGAATGTATGGATATGTAAAATGACAAAAAGGAACTCATATTAGGATACTCAACTCAGAATAACTCAGTCATGAAAACATGCACTGTAAATAAAATACTATTTCAATACATTAATGAATGCAACTCAATGTATAAAAACTAATATAATTCAAACTGCCCAGCTCTAGAAAAATAGCTTAACTCAACTAACTATGCAACAAAATATGAGGAAACACTTTAGTAAGGAAATAATACTTACTAAGTGTATAAAATATAAAGTTTTATTTCTTGGTAAGTTTCTCTAATCGATAATTATCGCTATGAGCTTTGTTATGATATGTCTCTCCCATGTTGTTAGAGCCATCTAATATCTTGCCAGAGTAGGGGACCAACATAACTTATGAATTTTTCTAGTAGGCCTTCTTAGAGGAAAATTATGAGTCGTATAAATATTGGTACGATCGCAACCTACGCTGGCTATGTAGTATATAAGGTTAGAGTTATCTGAACTTGTATTCAAAATCAATGCTCAATACTATCCCAAAATATTTCTTATTATGCTCAACTCAATGTTTTAAAAACATTCTCTTTTCTGGGCTTTATGTAATTACTCAAACTAGTCCTTAAAAGAGGAAGCTGCCTTTGGGTTATCTCAGTACTCAAATAATTTATTTAGGTTTCCATGTTTCTCTTTAAAATCTTATCTATGGGAAAATACTTCGTTCCCTAAACATTTTTTAAAACACTTATCTAAAACTTTCTTTGTAAGTCTTCTTTGAAATGGTTATTAAACTCTTATTAGAAATCAATTCAAGCAATTATATGGTTAAAACGAATCATTTTTCAAATACTCCAAAAGTCAACTCAAGAACTAGGATTGATGCTGAAATATAGACTTGAACAATGTCACAACAACTGATATGAACACAACAACTCAAGATTGGGTTAGCATTCAACAACAGGCTTAACTTGAAATTTCACAAAAATCAAGAAAGAAAACCTTAAATTACTCTTTTATCAAATTTTAACATATATAGGGCATGTGGACAAACTAGTAACACTTTAGAAGTCTTACATACCTGTAACACAAAGATTTCCCTAAAGATTCTAAAGGATTTTGCTCAACCCTACCTTTCCTTTTTCTCCCTATCTCTGTTCTCTAAATAATGTACATGTTTTTGAGAGAAATCAAACGTAGATTACTAATATTAGGGTGAATTTGGTCTTAAAACAATGGGGTTTACATCTAAAAAGGGTGAAAAGGACCGGAATGCCCCTCACTTAAAACTGAAAAATGGGCAGGGACTGAAGAAGTTTACGATGCAGAGTTGTCCCATTCCGTCTATTTTTTCTCAAAACATAAATCGCATGCAAGGAATGCGTTTTTATGAATAATTAATAACTTGCATTTAAGGAATGCGTTTTATGAGCCAAGTCTGCAATATGGACTTGGTGCGCACTCTTCTAGTTTGCAAATCTTCCAAAAAGTTCCATGCACAAATTTTTTTACGTAGGATGGGATGCGATCCTTGTTCACCCTTGTACATTTTCAAATGTTTTTCTCGATTTTGGCCCGTTCTTCGCTAGGATGACTATGGGGTGTTACAGATAGAGTGTACACATACTTTATCACCATCTTGTAAGGAAGAGTGGTTATGATAGACCTTAGTTAAAGAAAAACATTTCAAATATATTTAATTGAACTATTCACCTCATCCAAAGGAACTGGAAGGACTAAATTGGACTATGGGAGGGATGGGGTGATAACTGATAAGACCTTGTTCATTGGTTGGGTCATAATTAGTCAAACAACAAAGAATCATAAGTTCTTAGGGATGATAATCCGAAAACTAGTAAATCCTAGGAAGGAAACCATGAATGGCAACTAGATAAGCTCTGGTTGATGTACAGTTACTGACTTTATGTTGTGTTAGCATCTCATCAGTTAAGTTGTAACAATAATACCATTTCTTGGGTCAAGTAAAGTGATAAAGCCAAAAAAAAAATCCTAAGTATGATAATTTATTCTCTCAAAATGTCCATTATTTTGTTAAAAACAGCAAGCATAAGCCAATAAACTTAAGAGCCTTTTAGTAATTGACAACATCTTCCTGTATTGTTTATTTTTCTATTTTCTTGACAACAACTCTTTAGCCAAGCTAAAACCCAACCGAGTGAATGTTAACTGTCTGGGGTGCTACAGTTTGATAAGATCCTTCTTTTTTAGTTTTTCAGAGTGAGATTTAGTGAACCCAAAATTTGCTGAACAACTTAGTTACTATTGGAATAAAATGAAACCAATGGAGCAGAAGGGATATACTTGACACATATTGTCTAACCCAACTGATATAGGACCGAGTTAAGTTGATTGATTGATAGTAAAGATGACGAATATTGCCTTGAGAAAGAAATTAGGTTATCTTGGAACTACAATATGGTTATCCTGTTGTGCATCAAACCTGTCAAAGCTTGATAACAAGATAGATTACTTTTTATCCTATTCTAGTAGTGTCCATTCTCACCCACTGCCTCAGACATCTGGTCTTTTCTTGACATAACTCTGAAGTCTGAACTAGATGATTTTTCTCATTTTATTATTTTGCTCGACTTTCGTGTAGCATGGTTGGTACTATAATGTACTGTTAGGAATTTGGATGGCCTCACAAGAAGGAATGAATGAAATAACGAAATAACACGACACCAAGATTTATAGTGGTTCACCCAAAATAGGCTACATCCACTCGAGTTACTGCCGATCTCAATATAATTGAAGAAAGATTACAAAGTAGTGTATACGACACTCATATAACATCACACCAAAAAAAAAAATCTCAACTATTTCTCTCACTACAATACTAATGTTGTATTGTGGATGTGTTTGGATTGCAATTTTAGGATAAGAGAAATGATCTCCAATCCATGGCTATTTATAAGAAAAAATCAGCATGTGAATGCTAAGTGTGAAACCAAGGTAATTGTTGTCAAGTTCCATTTCTCCTCTTTGTGTATGGCTGCCCACAATTGTCCAATGTTCACATTTGCCTAACAAGGCTGCCCAATTTGTTCACACTATTGTCCAACAATCTCCCACTTGAAGATTAATTTCAATTACATCTTCACACTTCAAACACTTGATCAATGCAGTAGCTCATCTTTCTCCTCGTTATGCTTGCAAGCCTATTGAAGCTGAGCATAGCTTCAGTTTATCAATGTTCACCACCTTCGTCATCATATCAGCTAGATTCTTGCTTCCTGGAATCTTTTCGAGCATCAGGATTCCATCTTCCAAAGCTGATCTTATAAAATGATACTGAACTTGTATGTGTTTTGTTCGAGCATGATGGACAAGATTCTTGGCCAAGTGAATTGCACTTTGACTGTCACAATGCAGAACACTTTTATTTTGCTTATGACCCAACTCCTCCAAAAATGATTGTAACCATATCATTTCCTTGCTTGCCTCAGTGATGGCGACGTATTCTGCTTCAGTAGTTGAAAGTGCAACTATCTTCTGCAAATTGGAAATCCAACTAATTGTTATTCCTCCAAAAGTGAACACATAACCAGTAGTACTTTTTCTTCCATCTAAGTCTCCATCCTTATCAGCATCAACATATCCTTTCAAGCCTTCATCTGACTTCTTGAAATATAAGCATAAGTCAGAACTTCCTTTCAAGTACCTGAAGATCCATTTCACAACTTCCCAATGTTGTTTTCCTGGATTGCTCATAAACCGGCTTTCAACTCCTACTGCATGTGCTAAATCTAGTCTCGTGCAAACCATTGCATACGTGAGACTTCCAATAGCCAAAGCATAAGGTACTTTCTCCATGTGAGCTCGTTTCTCATCAATCGAGGGTGATTGTCCTTTGGTTAACTTGAAATGATTAGCCAAAGGAGTGCTCACGTGTTTTGCATCATTTATGCTGAATTTTGGGAGTACCTTCTTCACATACTCCTCCTGAGACAACTTCAATGTTCCCTTCGTCTTGTCTCTGCATATCCGTATTCCAAGAATTTATTTTGCCGGTCCCAAATCCTTCATAGCAAATTCTTTTGACAATTCCCCTTTGAGCTTATTGATTTCCATCATACTAGCTCCCGCAATTAGCATATCATCCATATACAAGAGTAGTATGATATATGAATTGTCAAATCTCTTCACATAGCAGCAATGGTCCGCCTGACACCGTAAGTAACCATTGTTACTCATAAGATTATCAAACTTTTTGTACCATTGTCGTGGCGCCTGCTTCAAGCCATACAAACTCTTGTGAAGTTTGCACACCATTGTCTCCTTCCCCAGTACTTCAAAGCCTTGTGGCTGTTTCATATAGATTTCTTCATCTAGATCACCATGAAGAAACACCGTCTTTACATCTAGCTGCTCCAGATGTAAGTCTTCTTGCACCACTATTCCAAGTATAGTTCTGATTGTGGTTATCTTAACCACTAGAGAGAATACTTCTGTGAAGTCAATGCCTTCATGTTGTTGAAAGCCTTTAACTACCAACCTTGCTTTGTACCGCTCGTTGTTGTTAGGCTCTTTCTTTATTCGATACACCTATTTTTTATGTAAGGCCTTTCCTTCTGGTAGTTCAGATAATTCCCATGTATTATTTGACAACAGGGAATTCATCTCTTCTTTCATGGCCAACTCCTACTTAATTGAATCATCAACTTGTACTGCTTCTTCATAAGTCTCCGGCTCATTGTCAGTCAACAGGATATAATTAAGTGAGGGAGAAAATCTTTGAGGAGGTCTGATGATTCTGGAGGATCTTCTGGGCTCAATTACAGGAGTCTGTGGCTCTGTGTCGGGAGTTTCCACATTTTCATGATTTTGGCCTTTCTCCTCATTAACTGGGATGTCTAACAACATTCTTTCTGTCTTCTTGGCTTCGGGACATTTATCATCTTGTTTAGTGCTCATCCTGTTCTTGTATAGCACATCTTCATTGAAGATAACATCCCTACTTCTGATGATCTTTTGATTTGGCTCATCCCAAAATCGATACCCCAACTCATCATCACCATAGCCAATGAAGAAACATCTTCTAGATTTTGGGTTAAGTTTGCTTCTCTCGGCAGGATCAATATGAACATAGGATAAACATTCAAACAATCTCAAGAAAGAGAGGTTAACCTTTTTACCGCTCCAGGCCTCTTTTGGTATGCGCAATTCAGTGGTACTGAAGGTCCTCTGTTTATCAGATATGCTGCAGTACTGACAACATCAGCCCAGAATGATTTTGATAATCCAGCATACAATCTCATGCACCTAGCTCGTTCATTCAGGGTTCTGTTCATCCACTCAGCAACACCATTCTGTTGTGGAGTCCTAGGAATGGTTTTCTCCATCTTGATCCCGTTTTGTGCACAATATCGTCTGAACATAATATCATTGTATTCTCCTCCATTGTCAGACCATATGTACTTCACCTTCATGTTGGTCTCATTCTCCATCATAGCCTTCCACTTCTTAAAAGTGTCGCAGACATCAGATTTATTTTTCAGAAAATAAACCCATACTTTTCTGCTTGAATCATCGATGAATGTCACATAGTATCTAGAACCTCCAAGGAATGGAACAGGGGATGGTCCCCACACGTCAGTATGAACCAGCTCTAACTTTGTCGCCTTTGGTTCTCTGCCACCTTTC
>JAOTQR010078404.1:0-11321 GCA_025774065.1 Solanum ossicruentum
AAAACGAAAGATAGCCCTTTAGCCCACATAACGCTCAAACCTTCGCGTTTTAGTTTCTATGCGATTTTCCACCAAACTGAAGGTACCACGATACTTAGGGACCTTAATATAACACTCTAGAAGCGACGAATTATTAAGAAGCCAAATTCACTTAATTCCATACTCCCGCACCTTAAGTTAATTGAATTTCCAATATACCTCAATCCCAACAATTGGTTTTCCGAATTAATAATTGACCTTCATTAAGTTAATTACGGGGTCTAACATGTATATGATCACATTTTTGTCATAAGAATATCTTATCAAAAATCATATCATAAAACATAATTGGGCTTAACCCGCTTCATAATTTTCATAATAATCTAATGTCATAAATGCAAATGCCATGAATGATGTGAGAAAAACATGGGTAATTAAGATTCAACCTAAAATCAACAATATAATATGAAATTCAAATGAGCTCATAATTAAATCGACATTTAAAATCATAATATAATCACTCATGCATAAATAATCCTTGAAAAGGGATATGCATATTCATATCTTCATAAATCCAATGTAATTCATCATATTATAGTTTAGGTCAACTCAAAATCATCAAATAAGTACAACCCATACATTAATTGAATTTAATATGCAAAACAATTGATAATCCAACTTTAAAGTACGTAAAATTCATGAAAAGTGTTAGAAAAGTTTCGGGTCTATTTGGTTGAAAGGAACCAAAGATCAAACCCACAGACCTTGACCCAATGAAAAAAATCTCAAGAGAAATTTGAAGAAGGATTGAATTTGCCTTGATTCCCCAAGTTTGAATCCACAAGAGTTCTTTGGAATAGATTCTAGAGTGACTTGAGAGAATTAGTCTTGAATGATGGTTTAGAATTAGTGTAGGAGAGGTTTAGGAATGCAAAAGGGGGTTTAAAGGTCTTAAAAAGCCTTGAGGATGTGACAAAATATCAAAAATACCTCAATAAAGTGCTCCTTCAAATTTTAACCAAAACTCCTCATTGCCAGCTTCACGAGTCGTGAAGCCCTTTAGGGGTCGTGAAGGCTCCTGTCTAGCCCCGACAATTTTTACAATAAAGAGCATAACTTCTCCATTCGAACTCCAAATGAGGTGAAACTAGATGCATTGGAAAGCTAATACAAAGAGCTTTAATTTGATAGGTCGTGGGTCACCCAGTTCATTTTCGTCATGCCCCGGGAGGCTATCCTAGGCGTAACTACCACTCAGAGACTACTGCTAGCCCTAAGCAAACCACTTAGTCTAGCTACATTCGCCTAGTCAATTCATTTGTGAAAGATATAAAGAATTAAAAGCGCTATCAGTGGGCTATGAATAAATGAACAATCTCAATATAAGAAAGAAACAAGGAAACAACTTCAACTTCAACTATCAACTGTCTATGTCTTTGAAGCCTCTATAGCTAATGTCTATGAAGGTACCATGACAGGCCATGACTACCACAATCAAGATAAATGACATCAAAATAGATAATAAAGAATAAATATGTCCTTCAAAAGCAGGGGAGGACTCACCAATTTTGGAATTCATGAATCTCTGAGCCTCAATGATTTGGTTGCTAAAGTCCTCTGTCTACAAGTTTGCATCATAAAACGATGCAGCGCCAAAGGGACGTTAGTACGTGGAATGTACTGTATGTAAAATGGGCCAAAGTAAATAGTCAAGGATATATAATATACAAAGACATCAACTCATCAATCACTCAGCCTCATCTTAGAGAAGGGAATAGGACTCTATCACATCATTATCCATCAAGATGTCAAACAATCACCTCAACCTCAGTACTATCAACACGAGACCTATCTGGGAGTTTCTATAATGAAGAGATGTTGTTGCCACATCCATCCAGCACCTTGTCGGGGTAAAGGACGAGTCTATTGGGGATCCCAAATGAAGTCTATCAAGCCTTCTGTGGGGCAAATGAAACATCTGCTTTCATGGTCTAATCCTTTCCTCCATTGGCCACGTAGTTAATGAGTACGAGTGTGACTCACTCTTACCTATGTCGATGCTAATACTCCTTCTAGGACTCAACATGCTCATAAGTCTATCAATATATCAAGACTTTCCTCCACCCAACCCCTATGGGCAAGAATACTCACCTCGCCCCATCATCTATCAACTCAAAGAGTAGGATTATTCCTTCAAAACTAAGGTACATCCTAATTTAAACTCTAAGAATGCTAATTCCATCAATTTCAATCATCAATACACTCATCCTAAGACTTAGACCTCATCAATAAAATGCATTCAGACAGTCAAGGCTTTAGACATTACCCCTAAGTTCAATCCTGAAGTCTTTAACAGAGAATTCACGTAGGGTAAATACATAATCACACAATAATACATGTAAACAGTTAATTTAAAATGTGATGATCAACAATTTAAGATAATATATAGGAGTTAAAGATAAATTTCTAGAAATTCTTCAAGAATTACAACTCAAGACCTATCAACTATTAACTATCAACCTAATCCATATATTAGGGCACGTGGAAGAACAATTCCATGTTCTGGGTAGCCTTTACATACCTGGGATTGAAGAATTATCAAGTTTCCTTCAAGAATTTGCACCTGAATTTTAAACCCTCCACTCTCTGTTCTTCTCTTCTCTAGAACTCTCACGTAGAAACTTAAGAAAAAAAGGGTCTAAGAAATCCTTAATTAGTAATAAACGACTTATAAACACATTTTAGCACTTAGAAATAGGTTAGAAGTACCTAAAATACCCTTCTCATAATTAAAAGAAGAATATTTTTAAAATAGTACACTGGTCCACGATGCGCCAGAGGCGCGGACTAGTATATTTTTGCGAATTTTCAAAAATTTAATTTCCCGTCTAAAATAAATAAAAAAATACTAAGTGTGTCTCCGCGCCCCCTACGCGTCGCGCTAAGGGCGCGAACAGACACTATCCGGGTGAAAATTAGTGAAATTTATTTTTTGCTCCGATTGTTCTTAATTCGGACCTAGACTATTTTCTCACTCAATTTTTCACGCTGATCGCAAATTTGGTCTTAGATTTTCCATCTAATGTGTACGATTACGTTTTTAGGGCATTTTTGTTATTTTAGTGGGTGTTACGTAATCTCCCCCTTGGGATCATTCGTCCTCGAATAATAAGGAAAGGTCGAATAAAACATGAATAACCTCCAAACGTATCTCATTCCTCAATCGGGAATACTCGAACTCTCGACTGTCCATCACCTATCTATCTTTGTCTTAGACTCGTGAATTAGAATCAATGCATCAATTCAAGAAAGAAATTTCAATAGTGTCAAGGGTAGGGACATTACCCTCGACATCATCGTCATTTCGCATGAATAGGTGTGGGTATTTGAGTTTCATCTCTTCCTCAGCTTCCCACGTAGCTTCATCAACAAATTGATTCCATCATGGAACTTTGACGGAGGCTATATCCTTGTTCCTCAGCTTACAAACTTGTCGATCGAAGATTTAAACTGGAATTTCTTCATAGTATAGGTTATCCTTCACTCCTGTACTCTTAATAGGAATTGCTAAAGCAGGATCTCCCAAATAATTCTTCAACATTGAAACGTGAAACACCGGATGGACTCCATCTAGCTCGGAAGGCAAGTTTAGCTCATAAGAAACCTTCCCAATTCTTCTCACAATCTAGTATGGTTGGATATAATATGGACTCAACTTCCCCTTATTACCAAACCTCATGACACCCTTCATGGGTGACACTTTCAAGTACACCCAATCATCCAGCTCAAACTCCAAGTCTCTTCTCCTCACATCCGTATAAGACCTTTGACGACTCTGTGTTGTCTTTAAACTTTCTATAATGACCTTCACCTTCTCTATAGACTGGTAGACTAGATCAGGTCTGATCATTTCAGCTTCACCAACCTTAAACCAGCCAATCAACAATCTATATCTCCTCCTGTATAGTGCCTCATAAGGGGCCATCTGAATGCTGGCATGGTAACTATTATTGTACGCAAACTCAGTCAATGGCAGATGGTCATCCCAATTACCCTTGAAGTCGATAATGCAAGATCTCGACATATCCTCCAAAGGCTGAATGATGCATTCTGCTTGTCTATCTATTTGAGGATGAAAAGTTGTGCTCAGATGTACCTTTGTACCCAATCCTTTCCGAAAATATCTCCAAAATTGAGAGCTGAATTGAGATCCTCAGTCCTAGATGATGGACAAGGGAACCCTATGTAACCTCACAATCTCACGAATGTACAGTCGAGCATACTCCTTAGCTGTCTTAGTTGTCTTGATTGCCAAAAAGTGGGTTGATTTCGTCATCCTATCAACAATCACCCATATCAAATCATGTTGCTTTCAGGTTCTTGGTAAGTCAATGATGAAATCCATATTGATAGTCTCCGACTTCTATTATGGAATTTCAAAATTTTGAGCTAACCCACATTGTCTCTGGTGTTCAACCTTGACCTGTTGATAATTTGGGCACTTAGAGACAAATTCAGCAATGTCCCTCTTCATTCCATTCCACCAATAGACTTATCTCAAGTCATGGTACATCTTGGTGGAACCAAGGTGAATAGAATATCTAGAGCTATGAGCTTCAACAATGATTTTGTCTCGAACATGATCAACCTCGGGTACACACAATCTTCCTTGATACCTCAAGACCCCATCTCCCCTTTTGGAGAAAATCATCACCTTCTTCCTGTGAACCGCTTCTTTCAATTGGAACAAAATAGGGTCTTGTCTTGATTTTCCTTTACTTCTAACAATAAGGATGCAGCAGAACCACTTTGAACATTGACCCTACCTTTATTGTTCTCCTCAAGGTGCACTCCCAATCAAGCCAATCTATGCACTTCTTTAGCCAATTCTCTCTTCCCTTCCTCCAAATGGGCAGTGCTACCCATAGGTAACCTGCTAAGAGCATCAACAATAATATTAGCCTTACCTGGGTGGTAGAGGATGCTCATATCATAGTCCTTAAGCAACTCCAACCATCTTATCTGCCGCAGGTTGAGCTCGTTTTGATTGAAAATGTATTGTAAGCTCTTGTGGTCAGTGAACACGTCCATATGCACTCCATACAAGTAGTGACGATCTTAAGTGCGAATACCAATGCTACCAACTCAAGATCATGAGTTGGATAGTTCTTCTCATGGATCTTAATTTTTCTGGAAGCATAAGCTATCACCTTCCCTCTTTGCATCAACACACAATCCAATCCCACTCTTGATGCATCACAGTATATCACGAAGTCTCCCATCCCGTCGGGCAAGGTCAAAATTGGTGTTGTGGTCAATCTAGTGTTCAATTCTTGAAAACTCTTTTCACATTCCTCAAACTACTGGAATTTAGCTTTCTTTGAAGTTAGCTTAGTCAATGGTGCTGACAAATAAGAGAAGCCCTCAACAAATCTGCGGTAGAACCCTGCTAAACCCAAGAAGCTTCGTATTTCTGTCAGAGAAGTCAGTCTAGGCCAGTTTTTAACCGCTTCAGTCTTTTGAGTATCCACCCAAATACCATCTCCCGAAACAACATGGCCTAAGAAAGCCATGAACTTGAGCTAAAACTTATACTTCGAGAATTTTGCATATAACTCATGGTCTTTGAGCGTTTACAAAACCACTCTAAGATGATTAGCATGCTCCTTTTCATCTTTTGAATACACCAGAATATCATCAATAAACATGATCACAAACATATTGAGGTACGGCCTGAAGACCCTGTTCATCAAATCCATGAAAACTGTATGTGCATTTGTCAACCCGAAGGACATGACCAAGAACTCAAGATGGGCATATCGTGTCCTAAAGGCTGTTTTTGGAATATCAATTTCCCTCACCTTCAACTAATGATAACTCGATCTGAGGTCTATGTTGGAGAAACAAGTGGCACCCTGAAGGTGGTCAAAGAGATCATCTATCTTAGGGAGAGGATAATTATTCTTTATTGTGACCTTGTTTAGCTGCTGGTAGTCTATACACATTCTGAGAGACCCATCTTTCTTACGCTTGAATAGGATAGAAGCACCCTAAGGTGAGACATTAGGCCTTATGAAACCTTTCTCTAACAAGTCTTTCAATTGTTCTTTCAGTTCCTTTAACTCTGCGGGGGCCATTCTATAAGGTGAAATAGAAATGGGTTTGGTCTTGGGAAGAACATCAATCCCAAAGTCAATCTCCCTATCAGGAGGGACTCTGGGAAGATCATCAGGAAACACCATAGAAAATTCATTCACAATTGGGACAGACTCAAGAGTAGATGATCCAACATCATCAGACTTAACCCTTACAAAGGTGGTAAATACAACCTTTGGAGATCAACTTTTTGGCTCTAAGATAAGAAATAAATTTGCCCTTAGGTGCAACAGAACTCTTTTTTCACTCTAGAACCGGCTCATTAGGAAATTGGAACTTAACAACTCGGGTTCTACAATCAACAGAAGCATAACAGGCATGAAACCAATTTATGCCAAGTATCACATCAAAATCAACCATCTCCAATTCTACCAAGTCAGCTAAGGTGTCTCTATGATAAATGGATACTACACAATCCCTGTAAACCCTCTCAGCTAAGATGGACTCACCAGTAGGAGTGGGAACAACAAAAGGTTCAAGCAAACACTCTGGAAGAACCCAAACTTACTAGCCACATAAGGGGTCACAAAAGACAAAGTGGCACCCGGATCAAGCAATGCATAACAATCAAAGGTAAAGACTTAAAGCATACCTGTGATAACATCTGGTGTAGCCTTGTAATCCTGTAGATTACCTATAGCATAACAGCAAGTCATTCCGCCTCCTGTACCAGTAGTAGTACCCATCTGCTGATATCCCGCTAGAGGGGCTGCAGATGACTGTGGTCTACTGCTCCCCTCACCTCATCTCCTCTTTTGACACTTATAACTGAAGTGATCAGTCTGTCCACATTAGTAAGAAACATCCTAGCCTACATGACACTCACCCATATGAAGCTTACCATACTTGTCATAAGGTGGCTTTCCCCTCGCACCTTGGGTCATACTAGCTTAAGGTTGTGTACCCTGAGCCCTGTAGTTCTGGTACCCATGAGATTTCTGATCATAACTTTTTGGTTGAATGGGCGCACTTGCTACAGAAGGGGCATGATGAGATAATCCCTTTTGGAAATAGGACTCGTCGCCCTTATTCTGTCTCTACTGGCTAGGCTCATGCCCTGCTGACTTTTCCTTTCTGTTCATCTGCTCCTCTCTACCTCTCTTCTTGTTGTCCTCTATCTGTTGGGAATACACCATGCATCACTTTCAGGACCTTGTACATTTCATCAATGAAGTTCCACGGGTCCTTCTTGACCTTCAACCCTGTATATACTGGCGGGTTCATCCTCAAGAAGTGTCGGAGTCGGGTTGTAGCTGAGGGCTCCTGTGACCTAGAACTAGGAGGTTGTGAACCCTGACGGTTACCTTGGGAGGCCACAGTTGAGTCAGCATAGTGATGGCTCCCCTAAATTCTGCCTCGGTAGTAGGAGCTGGTTGGGGCTGAGTAGGGGGCACCTGTGGGACCTTAACAGTCCTAACAAGCCATCTATGTCTCCTAGCCTCTGGTTGGACCGGGACCTCAGGTTGGGTGTTCTCAGCAGCTGGGGCTATGGCATCTCTCTGAGAATTGTTCTCTTTGGGCGCATTTTCTGTAAATGTACAACACATGAGTTAATATGAGATTTCCATAAATTCAAACTCTATCGCACGAATCCATATCATAAGAGAAGGGTAACACCTCCTAATATCCTATAGCCTCCTACTTATGAAGTGTGGTGCACAACATACCTATAAACAAGATTCTACTAGACGCGGCTTCATAAACTCCCTAGGAAACTCGAACTCTGGGCTCTGATACCAAGTTTGTCACGCCATGGGAGGGTACCCTAGGCATAACTGCCACTCAGAGACTATTGCTAAGCCCTAAGCAAATCACCTAGTCTCATCGCATTCACCCAGTCAATTCATTTGAGGAAGATATTAAGAATTAAAAGGGTTATCAGTGGGCTAAGAAAAAATGAACAATCTCAATAAAAGCAAGAAAGGAGAAAACAACTTGAACTTCAACTATCAACAGTTTATGTCTATGAAGCATCTATAACTAGTGTCTATGCAAGTGCCATGACAAGATATGGCTACCACAATCAAGATAAATGACATCAAAATAAATAATAGAGAATAAATATATCCTTCGAAAGTAGAGGATGACTCACCAAGTCTGGAAATCACGAATCTCTGAACCTCAACGATTAGGCTGCTAAAGTCCTCTGTCTACAAAATCTGCATCATAAAATGATGCAGTGCCAAAAGGGTGTCAGTACTTGGAATATACTGTATGTAAAATGGGCTAAAGTAAACAGTCAGGGCTATATAATATACAAAACATCAGCCATCAATTACTCAACCACATCTCAGAGAAAGTAACATGAATGTATCACATCACTATCCATTAAGACGTCAAACAATCACATCAACCTTAGAGTACTATCAACATGAGACCTATCTGAGAGTTTTTATAACCGACAACCACTACCTATGAGATGGTATGATACAACGAAGAGATGATGTTGCTACATTCGTCTAGTACCTTGCCAGGGTAAAGGACGAGTCTATCGAGGATCCCAAAAGAAGCCTATCAAGCCCTCTGCGGAGTAAAGGAAACATCCGCTTTCACAGCCCAATCCTCTCCTTTGCTGGCCATGTAGTTAATGAGTACGAGTGGACTCACTCTTACCCATTTCGATGCTAATACTCCTCCCAGGACTTGCCATGCTCATAAGTCTATCAATACATCAAGACTTTCCACCGCCCAACCCCCACGGGCAACAATACTCACCTCACCCCATCATCTATCAATTCAAAGAGTGGGATTATTCCTTCAAAACTAAGCTTTAGCCTAATTTAAACTCTATGAATGCTAATTCCATCAATTTCAGTCATCAATACACTCATCTCAGGACTCAGACCTCATCGATCAATGCATTCAGACAGTCAAGGCTCTAGACATTATTCCTAAGTTCAATCCTAAAGTCTTTAACAGAGAATTCACATAGGGTAAATACATAATCACACAATAATACATGTAAACAGTTAATTTAAAGTATGATGATCATCAATTTAAGATAATATATTGGAATTAAAGATAAATTTCAAGAAAGTCTTCAAGAATTACAACTCAAGACCTATCAACTATTAACTATCAACCTAATCCATACATTGGGGCACATAGAAGAACAATTCCATGTTCTGGGTAGCCTTTACATACCTGGGATTGAAGTATTATCAAGTCTCCTTCAAGAATTTACACCCGAATTTGAAACCCTCCACTCTCTGTTCTTCTCCTCTTAGGAACTCTTACATAGAAACTTAAGAAAAAATGGGTTTATGAAACCCTTAATCAGTAATAAATGAATTTTAAACACGTTTTAGGACTTAGGAATAGGTTGGGAATACTAAAATGCCCTTCCCGTAATTAAAAGAAGAAATTTTTAAAAATGGTACACTGGTCTGCGATGCGCCAGGGGCTCGGACTAATGTATTTTCGTGAATTTCCAAAAATTCAATTTCCCATAAAACTAAACCGAAAAAATTAAGTGTGTCTCTGCGCCCCCCGGTGTTGCGCTAGGGGCACGGATAGACATTGTCTATGTGAAAATTGGTGAAATTTATTTTTCACTCCGGTTGCTCTTAATTCGGATCCAGTCCATTTTCTCACTCGATTTTCTGAACTGATCGCAAATTCGATCTCGAATTTTCTATCAGAGCTTTGGAAGACGCATTGTGCGCACGATTACATTTTAAGGGTGTTTCGATAATTTTACGGGGTGTTACATTATCTCCCCCTTGGGATCATTCATCCTCGAATGATGAGTAAAGCTTGAATAGAAACACGAATAACCTCAAAACTCATCTCATTCCTCACTCGGGAATAGTCGAACTCTTGACTATCTATCACTTATCTATCTCTGTCTTAGACTCGAAAATTAGAATCAATGCATCAATTCAAGAAAGAAATTTCAATAGCGTTCAGGGTAGGGACATCGACATCATTGTCATTTGGCACCAATAGGTGTGGGTATTTGAGTTTTATTGCTTCCTCAGCTTCTCACGTAGCTTCCTCAACAAATTGATTCCTCCATGGAACTTTGACGGAGGCTATCTCCTTGTTCCTTAGCTTACGAACTTGTCAATCAAGGATTTGAACTGGAATATCTTCAAAGGAGAGGCTATCCTTCACTCCCATTGTAACACCTCATAAAATTACTAAAACGCCCCTAAACTTTATCGTGCGTATAATGCATTTCCCAAACTTTGATGGGAAATCAGAGACCGAATTTGCAATCAATGTAAAAAATTGAGACAGAAAATAGTCTCGACTTGGCTTTAACGTGAAAAAATGCAAATTAATTTTTCCAAAGAGAGCCTAAAATAGTGAGATTTTCGCACCCCTTCCGCGATGTGAAACTACATTTATATTTTTTCAAAAATTTGACGAAAATCGAAAATTCGCGAAAAGGTGCAGTTTTACACTAGTGCGCATCGTGCACTAGTGCATGAGATTCAAATTTTTTTATTTTAATTCGGGAAGGGAAATTTCATCCTTCCCGATATATTTTTTACCCCTAGGTTGGTTTTTAAACGTATATTTGTATGAAAAGGGTTTTAAAACCCATTTTCTTAAAAGTTTTTATGCTAAGTCAGAGAGAAGAAGAAGAGAGATGGAGTAAGAGTTCCAAGAATCTTTCAAATTTCTTGAAGAAATCTTCATTTCCAGGTATGTAAAGGCTACCCAAAAGCATGTGGTTGATCTCCTATGTGCCAATGTAGAATTAAGATAGCAAATTCATGTCTAGAAGCTTTGATGTATGAATTCTTGAAGGTTCTTGAGTAATTACTTTAAGTTCTTGAATGACTACTTTAAATGCTTGAATAATTGTTTTAAATTCTCGTATATTAGCTTGAATTCCTATTTTAAATCTTTAAACAACAATTATATATAATGAACTGATGATCATCATGTTTAAAGCTTACCGTATTTTCACCTTATTATATGATTGTGAATTGATCCTTAAAATTTTCTCTCTATAATGACTTGAATAATGAACTTAGGGGATATCTAGAGCCTTGAATGTCTGAGAATGATGTCTACCTGAGTCTGAGTCCTAAATTAAGTGTTAGACCCCGTGATTACTTAAAGGTCGATTATTAATTCGGGAACAATTGTTGGGAATGAAGTATATTTTAATTTAAATAACTTAAGGTGCGGGAGTATGGAATTAAGTGAATTTGGGGGGATAAAAATTTAAA
>JAOTQR010078405.1:0-11321 GCA_025774065.1 Solanum ossicruentum
GGGTCATCTGGAAACAGCCGCTTTATGTTTTTAAACATAGGGGTTAGGCTGCGTACATCCGACCCCCCTCACCCCGCGATGAGCGGGAGCCTTTTGAGGCACTGGGGTATGTTGTTGTTGTTGTAGGACTCTCTGTTATTTGGTTTTTGATAATTTTTTTGTACTTCATAGCTTCCTTATATTTAGGATTTGTTTCCACGTAGGATTCTCCCTTATCTAGATTTTCTCTGAGCTGTTATTTTTGCTCAGCTTTGTATGCACTACACTGGCTATATAAAAACCAATACAATGATCAATGAAACCAAAGTTCATCCGCTACCATTATATTTTTACTCTTTAGCAACAAGTCAACTCATTTTATATCCTATTGGTGTTAACGTCAAACTATTAATTATGATAAGAAGTGAGTCATAGTAAAGACAGTGTGCTTCGTGAATTGTTGTGTGCTTTACTTTAAATGACTCCTTTGCATCAGTTCTGATGCATATAGGGAGTTGTTTCTCTTTGCTAGTTGTGGCTTTTTCTTTGTAAATAGCACTCTTAAACAATGGTCTTTATGTCTCTTATAGAATGGATTTGCAATCCCAGACAATGATATAGTGATATTGACCTTAAATTGATTAGTATTTTCTGCCTATTGGGATGATATTTTTGAGACGAGGGTCTTTCAAAAACAACCTCTTTATCTCTACGAGGTAGTGGTAAGGTCTGCGTACATTTTACTCTTCCCATACCCCACTTATGGGATTTCATTAGGTATGATGTTGTTGACATTAAATTGGTTTCAGGTAGATCATTCAACTGCTGCCGTAGAGATTAAGCTGGAGGGGAGTGGACCATGGAGCCTCAGTGACGATGTCACACTTGTACATACACCTGGACATTCAGAAGTGTGTAAATTGTTCTTGTACCTTAGTTCTTAATCGACATATAGCTCATTGTTTATCTTGTTACATTAGGGATCAAGATTTAGATGCTCAAGTCTTATTTGGAGCGTTCCAAAAACTTGGAGATCCAACTACGGAAAGACAGGCAGCTGATATGACATAGAATTGTGATTTTAACATTTTATCAGTTGTTTGATTATTCATTCATGTAATTCTTGTGAATTCATGGTGGTCAAACTTTTAGATTACCAATTGTTGACCGACATGCAATTCACTTTTTACTATTGTAATTTAAGAACCAATGTGATTTCGATTTCAACATTATATAGTGACTTAAATGTTCTTTTTAGTTATCCTGCGAAATCATGGTTCAGAATTTTATAGTACCAATTTTAACTCTGTTTTGTGGTTTCATCATAATGGTAGGGATCAGTATGCTTGCTATACAAACCACATAAGGTGCTTTTTACGGGAGACCACTTTGCAATGGGTGAACTTGGCTTGACCATTTTTGAGAGATATAACAAGTTTTCAGGTGCGTGTTCCCAGCATTTTTATTATGATATGATGTTTATTGTTGTTGTGGCGGTGACAATGAAATGTCTAGTGCATGTAGGGTGGAGATTTCCCCTAGTAGAGTCGATCTACGTGAAGCATATTCTAATGAAACTTACCTTGACAGTGCTCTCACGATAACCGAGTAAAATGATGTAGTTGAATAATGAATTCATATAGCAGACAAGTTGAACTTGGGACTGCTTCGAAGTATTGATAGTTCGGGATCCCTCGATTGTCTTTACCTGCTTTACCTTTAGCAGTGGACCTGAAATAAGTTCTGTGGAAGAAGAGATTGATCTTTTCTAAGAGACTTAAAGTATATGTCATGATCCGACCCCTCAGGCCATGATGGCATCTACCCCAACCCACTGGTAGGTAAACCTAACCCATAGCCTGAAACAGTAGGCAACGGACTGTCCAACGGAAGATGGTCTTCAGAAGTAAAAGCTGCCATGCCTTCTTGCCTCCAGATGGAGCGCCACTGAATCCACCTGTATTACATGCCTTCTTTCTTTCTTGCTCGGTTTTCTCCATCTCCCAATAGGACTCACAACGAAGAGCAATGTCAACCGCATCTAAATATGTACCATTTCACACATCTTGTATCACAGGATTACGGTAACGGTGCTCTAGTCCATCCACAAATCTTCTCACTTTCTCCCTTGGACCTGCAATCAAAAATGGGACATACCTGGACAATTTAGTGAACTTGGCCTCATACTCTGTAACTGTCATATTGCCCTGACGCAGATCATGAAATTGACGTCTCATATCATCTTATTTGCTCAATGGAATAAACCTGTCCTTAAACATTGTTGAAAACTCTGACCAGGTGATAGGTGGTGACCCTGTTTCTCTAGCTCTTTGAATAGAAGTCCACCATGCCTCTGGAGATCCTGAGAACATAAAAGTGGTAAATTCCACACCACGAATCTCCTTAACCCCAATGTAGCAAGTATCTTTTCACAACGGTCAAGGAACTTCTAAGGCTCAATAGAAGCTGGTGTCGTATCAAACTCTGGTGGCTTAAGGTCCACGATATTCTTTAGATCTTTGGGTTGCCCTGTTGTTGCAACCGGATGACCAACTTGTTGAGTGGCCAAATACGGTGTCTGAGTCGCATCACCATTCAACTGGACTTGTTCCTGCGTTTGGGTAGTAGTCTGAGGAGCTGGGGTTCCACCCTGATTAGGCACCAATGCCTCTAGCACATTTAACAACCTGATCACAACATCTGCAGGTAAAGCGATAGTAGGTGTAGCAGCTGGCACTGTCTGTGGGGCATTTGGAGCAACCTGTTCCTGCACTTGCTCTGGGGCAACCGCTTCTGTCCCTCATTCGTAACTCCTAATTGAGGAGCGGCGATGCCCTAGTCCGAGCTCTAGTAGGATGAGACCTACCCTGACTGCCACCGGAGATAATACCATGCCCCCCTCCACATCCAACAACTGCATTAGTTCGAACAGTAGAGGAAGAGCCACGTCTAGCCATCTATGAAAAATATTTAAAAGTTAAACTTGATTCAACTCAACGCACGAATAAGGAATGAAAAAGTGAATACATCCTAAATGTTTAGTAGCCTTAAGGTCATAAGTATGGGCGCCTACATACCTATGAACAAGACTCTACCAAACACTGCTCCATGACCCGGGACTTAAAGCCTAGGCTTTGATACTAACTTTGTCACATCCCAAACTACCCCCTAGATGTGACTGGCACCCGCCTACACTATTTGTCGGGAGAACCAAATATTCATACACACCCAACTATCCAAGCACTAAGAATATATGTGCAACTCCAAAACTCATCAATACTCATAACAATAGAGTAACTAGCAAACCAAAAACGCATATCAATTAATGAAAGGAAAAGGTTACTTAACAAAATATCTCTAGCCCAAATCCCACAATAAGATCATGGAACATCTAATAGAGTGAAATGAGTTTAACTGTCGGGCATACAAACCCCAAAAAAGAAGAAAAACATAAACTATACTAGATAGAATTGAAGTAGTAGCCTCCACGAACAATGCGAAGGCTCACCTCAGCAACAGAATCCACGAAAACAAACTTGTCAGCCGCAAGTCTCACTCTTTGCAACAGTATTTGCATTGACATGCAAGTAAGGAGTGAGCTATATATAAATATAACCTAGTAAGATCCTCAACTCGCTACTTTAATAGCCATGGAACAAGAGTTATAAAATACATCATACTTCATAATAAACTCAGTAAGTTCAAACAAAGGTTCAAAAAGGGTCACAACATGTCTCAATTCAATCCCTACTCAAAACCTATTATAAACGGTAGCGAAGGATATCAACCCATCACCCGGACAAGTCCATGGCAGCATGTACAATGCTCTTAAAATGTACTACGGCAGCGTGTACAAAGCCCCTAACATATTACGGCAGCATGGGTATGGCCCTAACATATTACGACAGCTAAATATGCCCCTAGTAACCACATCACAGTAATAAAGAATGGTATTCAACATCACACCACATATAACTCATGAAAATCTTCGATATACTTCTCAAAAATAGCATATCTAGGGTTCATCAAAGAAACATCAACTCTGTCAAGCACATGCTTGTCCCAACACAGACACTAGACAGAGAAAAATATATTTTTCAAAGCATGTTTTAAAAGTAGTAAAGCTTAAAGTCTCACTTACCTTATTAATAACAAGTTCCACAACCTTGCACGCGTAGAACACCCACCAAAACAGCCCCTACTTGCCTCAATCTATGAAAAATAGTGATTACCGATATCAATTATGTTGGCCAACTCAAGTCTCAGTATTCCTAGTTTTTAAGTTTAGAGTTAAACCCTAATACCTAATACCTTAGACTATAAATTATAAGTAAACGTATTCGTAATCTTATTGTTAAACCTAATTGGTGAAAATTCTAGTAGATATGTTTTCAACTAACAAGAGCACACAACAAGAAGAAAATACCTGTGCTTTATCACCCAATTTAGTGGTTCAAAGATCAAATTGATTCTATGTATGAGTTTTCCCCGAATAACCTTGATAATTTGTGTGTTTTCTTCCCAAAGAAAAGGATGAAAATCTTCCCCAACTTTTCTTCTTTTTTTCTCTGCGGCGACTGATTTTGAGAAAAAAGGACCGGTTCCTTTTCTCTTTTCCTGATTGTGCATGAGAATTTAAAATAAAAGGGGCTGGGCCCTCCTTTTTTTTAAAAAACAATTTTTTAATAAGAATTATTAATGGTTAAAATTATCAATTAACCCTTCATTAAAAATATAAAGGGTTATTACACATACGACCTAACCCAGCCCAACTAGCAACGTAGGACCCGTGTGGTAATCTACCCGGTACAATGGTTAGCTCAGTGTTGAAGTCCCACAGGGACTCGAGAAATCCATATACGTCGCCCGGGCCCACATCAGGATTTGTCATAATGAACATCTCCATTAGCGATACTAGAGGAATCGAAGTAGCCATAATGCAGAAAAGGGCGTCTACATTCCAACTAGTCAAATCATAAAATCTGAGGCCATCTCAAATGCCTCCACAATCTCAAGTAGAAAAGAACACGTTCTTGACGCCATGGAAGTAATCCAATCCAAAAAGTCATGTGATCTAGGTGGTACGAATTCCGTTAAAACTTAGTTTTAAACCAATTTAATATCAACAACTTAGTAACCAAAAACCATCTTCTCACTCACTCTCTGTGATGAGTGATGAGTCAATGCATGAATCAATATCATACCACAAAATTCAATATGAATGAGCAATACCAATGTAATGCATGCCGTTCCAATGTCCAAGACACAAGCTAGGAATTCAAGCCTCTACCTGTATAAATACAAAGGCTGAGGGAACTAACTTGGGGGTCTAGTTGCTTCTTGAACAACGCCTCGAGCCCAACAATATAGAATAACTATACTCCAATAAGATAGCATCATCATATAACTAAGTACATGCTAAGAAGTCACAACAACTCATAATCAAGCAAGGGGGAGAAATATCTCTCCGATTGATGCCTTACCCCAAAACCATAAGCTCTAGCCCTGAATTGAGCTTAGGTAAGTCAACCTATAGCTTGACAAGCCGGTGAAGTCTCGGGCACTAGTTGAAAGCACACCACCATAAATAAGCCTTACCAGAAGCCACAACTAGCTATAATAGTAGTAAAGCTCATAATGAAACAACTAAGGCCCAACCTAGTTAAGGCTGGCCATATATCTCCTAAAAAGGATATTCCACTCCAAATCATGACATATCACAACTCCAAGCATAGATTAAGGCCTCCAAAGGACTTTACTAGTCCAAGGCTTGGCCGAAAAGCATGAAAATGTGATCGAATGGAATGAAATACTAGGAAAATACAACTCAAATTTACATGAAATTTATACTTATTAAGAAGTGCCTAGTTAGGAGTGGAGACAGCTGCCTACCTCAGAGGTGATCATGCATGCTCTAAGTTCACTTTACGATAGTTATTCACGGTCGGATCACGTCCAAATGTTACCACACTATCAAAATATTGATCTCCACGTCAACATGAATGTTTTGACACATCACATTTTTGGAGACGGACCCAAAATCAGGTCTAAAATAGGATTTGTGGGACCCACGATGGAAATTTTGAAATCGACTCCCTAAAAAGTTTATAGACACATATTGAACTTTTTATCCCAAAATAGGGCACAATTTGAAGCTCATAACGGAGGAAATCACATCATGCAATGAAAGACTCCATTAAAGCTTAAAAAAGAATAGAGCAGATTCTAGGGCAGCTCTTTTGGGGTGGAATTTACCTCCACACGATGATCTTCACACTTCCCTAAACACTCCAACATGTAGTCATGATCCACACTAGCACCCAACACTTTGAATAACCTCAACTGGAGCTCTATAACTCCAGAAATCACAAATTGAAGATATCGAGTCAGGGCTGGGTATGTGATTGTTCTCAATTAAAAAGACTAGATACAAATGTACATTGCACGCAACCCACAGTGCACCACGAATCGCGGAGGCCAACGGGCCAAAGCATTGCGATCGCGGCAAACCTTGCATGATCACGAAGGCAAGGCCCACCCTTCGGGAATGCAACCATGGTCCTCGTGATCGCGGAGATTTGGGTGACAAGTCTTTGCGAATGCTACCCTAGGCACGCAAATGCAAAGAAGAAGTCTAGCTGCAGCAGAATTTGCTATATCAGCAATTTTTAGCCAAGCTCAAATCTCAGATGAGGTGTCTAGGATTCGTTCGGAACCCAATGTGTGCAAACAAACTATGCTATCCCATCGAATTCGGCATTTCAGACTCAATGGCGCAGTCAAAATCTCCATTCGAGGTCGTCTTGACATCAAGTGTCCCTGCCTCCCCCCCCTCCCCCCCAATCCCCCATGCCCAAGCACCATTTTAAACCACAATCCACCAAAGGGCCTAGAATGAGACTAGAACCTCGGGACACGAACGAAAGGTCGTTCTAGAGTTGACGTTTCGGAGCTAATCGCGTTGATGAAATTCCCATATGAGCATGATTTTCAAAAATGTTGGCTGAAATCAAACTTAAGCCAAAAGCTTAAAGGCTAAAATGCCTATTGGCACAAACTCACACCGATAGCCTCGAGAACTGAGCCGACCATACTCCTAGCCTATAATGACAATGCTGGGGTTGATAGAACCATCAAAATTGCATTCTAAGGCTGTCTTTGTAGAGTTTTGACAGAAGTCGACTGTTCAAACTCCAAGCGCTTCAAATACAGATCCTAGCATAATAATCAAACGAATGACCAGGCGACCGTTCTTTCAATGCCGTCAAGTCATAACGGACTTGGGGTTGCTAAGAAAAGCTCTAAATATTGAAAAATTGGGAAGTGAAGACAGTGACCTGGAGGCTTTGTCACGGCCTAGCCTAGGGCCTAGACTTGACCGGCGAATGGGGAACCCCAAAGAACCCCAAACAAGCCTCATAAAATATTATTACACATCCTTGGTCGAGGAAGCAATTAAAATGACAATAAGAGATAAGCATAAACAAGGGGAAATGGGACTAAGGGTGAACTTCCATATCATAAGCATCAAGAAACAAGATAGTCAAAACTCATAGCATAGATACATATCGTGTCCAACAACACATCTACTACATAGATAAGAGCGGGGGCCAAGACAAGTAATCGGGCTCACCCTTATGATAATGACAATAGGTAATCCAAACATACACGACATAGTCTAAACATACGCTTGATAGAAGATAGATATTGTCCTCGGACTTGAGGACTCACCATAAGCTAACTTGAACAATCTGTTTAGCCACGAGGAGAATCAATAGGAGCTCTGGTTCCTACATGGTGATATCATGTAGGCATAGAGTATGCATTAGTACGTTTGAATGTACTAAGTATGTAGGATGCAATGCAACAGTAGATAGACATCATAAGCAAAATGCATAATCATAAGCAATGAATAGCAAACTAACAATATGGCATGTATGAATGATGCTTGAAGTAAAACCATGCTATTATAGAACATAATACGAGTGTAAGGAGCGACCATTGTAGAGCAAGCCAAGGCCTACCACCCCCTTGGATAGGCACATGAGGTACGAACCCCTTCATGAGGTTGATGGTGTACAAACCCTCCACCGAGGTTGACGGAGTACAAACCCCCCATCAAGGTTGGCAGAGTACAAACCCCCCATCAAGGTTGATGGGTACCAACCCCAACAAGGTTACCCGCGCCTACCATCCCCCAAGGTACCAACCCCTCAATTGGTTACCCAGGCCTTCAACCCCTCAATTGGTTACCCAGGCCTTCAACCCCAAGGTACACACATACACTCCTTTCATCATCATATTCATACAATCCTTTTCATCATCATTCCATCATCATTTCATCATCATATAGTCATTCAACTCATAAGACATGCATTGGACCTTCAATTCCTCAAGAACCTATAACCGGACTTTTATAAAACACTTAGAGGGTGTGTAATGCTAGTGTAAAAGCATGCAATTCAAGAGTGAAATCATGCTAGAAAAATCGGCTATCAGTGTAAAGCCATCAATAGATTCTTGGTAACACCCTCAAGCAATACACATTAAAACCCTTCATCTATTCTTACAATAGACCTTAGATTCATAGCTCCAAACATAGTAGAACAGTCACAATTTAATAAGCCCCAACATAATGTGTAGTGATTATCATAATAGATAAGATTCATGAATAAATCAACTTTAAATCATGCAATTTTGAGTAAAAGAGAACTTGGGTATCATGGGTAAATGGAACCCATGAAAGAAACCCACATACCTTAGCTTTGGAGATGATCTTGATGAAGATTGGAGATGAAGACTTGAAGCTTGGTTGAATTCCTTAAGATTCGGAGAGGGTTTTGGCACTTGAATCTTGAGAGAAATATAAGCCTAAGTGTTTGAGTGAGTATTGGGGAATGTTTTGAATGACATGAGGGTGAAAAATAGCTAAGTATAGGCATTTTCACGTATGGGAACATTTAGACCCAAGACTTAAAAGTCTTGGACCGAAACTAAAAACTGGCACCAAGACGCGAAGTTGCTATTGGAAATTGACACTTTGAAATTTCGGATTTTGCTACGGTTGCTTTAAAATTGGGGTTAGCTCCTTTTCCCCCTAAATTTGGCCCCCTGAACAAGAATATGAAGTCCGATTTGCGATATCACACGCGAATCTTGAGATATATGGAAATTACAATTCCAGGCACTTCCGAGGCACATTTTCGGGGACTTTTCTGGGGTCGTTACAGGGTCATTACTATATATCTTATTCAGTAAGTTAGTAGATGTATGCACACCCGAATGAATTGAAAATATTATTTGTATGGGAAATCACTGCTAGGACAAAATTAGATCTTAGGAATCTCGACTCCGAACAAATATTTAACGGATGTCAAGGTAGGGCAATCTGCATCATGGTCATTGCCTAATTGGAGGTGGGGATAATTTGATTAATAATACTCTGATAAAAGTTAGGGTAGGAGACACATTTTCCCTTTATGGCTCCTATTGCAGTTGTGGGGTGATAAGTTAGCCCTCCTTTGTCCGTTCAGTTCATCCCAGATATTTTATTGATGAGGACTGAGAGGAACCATTTTCTTCTCTGTGAAAGATTTTTGCTCAGTGTTTGTAGGGTATATTTGAAATTTGTTTGGAGGTAGTGCTTTGGTCATGTCTGCGCTTATTTAGCTTTAGGTTTCTTACTACCTATTAATGTTGCTTTAACGTGAGAGCTGATATCATCTCCCATAATGTTTGCAGTGCCCAGGCAGTTGAACAGTGTGAAGTTGATGCTTGACTTGGATTTTGAATGGATACTTCCGGGTGAGTAATGCTTGTTATATAGAAGTTTGACCTGTTTGTGTGTTTCTATATTAATAATAAATATAAAGATCTAAATGAAGCCACACCACTTGGAAAATCAACATGATACTAGGAACACATTAATAGCAAGTAATGGTAACTAGCATGTGCAAGTCTATTTCTTGGTAAAACATATATTTGTAGTTTGAGCTTTGACAGATGCCTTCATAAGTGTAGTGTTTGACTTAGATGCAACTTTCTCTCGTCTTCTGCTAGCAGACCATTTGTCTGAGGTTTGAGCTTTGGGAAATCTATGTTAGTGTAGTGTTTTGACTCAGATTTAACTTTGGCTTGTCTTCTGCTTGCAGAACACATTTTTCATTATCTTTGTTATTTTCTAACAATTTAGTGTTCTCTTACCTTGCTGCATCACATCCCTCTGGTCACCGTCAATAATAGTTCTGCTTGCCTATTAGTTCTTTAAACCATCTTAACCTTCGTTATATTGAGCAGCAATGCATTTTCTTCTAGTTTGGTCTTGCAGTTAAGGGCATTAAATGGACTGGTCGACTCAGTTGGTAAATCAAAGTGGTTTGAATTAATAATAGGTTTTGATCTAGCTGATCAAACTTTGCTTGGATAAAATGAGTTGGGTCCAGATATGTAGAATAACAATGCACAACCAGCTTTGTCCAACTTAAGCATGAACAAGTAGCAGCTTTAGGGGTTAAATTTGACAATCTTAGGGTATCAAATAGATGGGTTGGTCAAAATGAGTTGACGTTATGATCTGATCCATCCGAAATTACTTGCATCTAGATAATTGGGTCAAGATAGTTGATCAAGTTGTCACAACCCTACATGTCCACTCAAACTCTGGACAGGTTAGGTAAGTTACAGTTTCATTTATCAAAATTGGCACCCCTAATTGCAGTTTTCCTTCAATAATTTTCAATGTTGTGAAATTCAGGTTCCTTTGAACATTTCTTGAATTTACTCTCCCAACCCCCAACTAAGAAGTTAGGAGGATGTTTACTTCAAAGTGTATGAGGGCTATTTTATATTTTAATTTAGTATTACAGCTTTCCACTGGGACTTTCTAATAACAGTTTGTGATTACTACTGATACCTCTGCGAAACAATTCATGCATATAGTTGCAGTATATGTTGTTCGGACTCTTCAAAACCATCAATAGGTGCATGTCGGATTTTCCAAAAGTAGTGTATTTTGGGAGAATTTGACATGGGTGCCGCATCCAAATTACAGAGTCCCCACAACTTAGGTTGCAATTGTTGAGCTTCTCAACTAGTATCACTCAAGTCTAAAACTTTATAATCAGAGATTTGCAGAAGACCAGGTGGTTGTTGTTGTTGCAGAAGACCAGGTTGTTGACAAATCTTTTTCTATGGTCAATGAAGGAAAGCATATTTCCATCAAACTCGGATGAAGCCAAAGATTCACATTTTTTTGGCTTTGGGGTATGATGGAATAAAACAAAATGACTTTTTAAACTGTCTGCGCTTCTTTCAATTGTGAAGTAGCAGTTAGTCAATGCAAC
>JAOTQR010078406.1:0-43522 GCA_025774065.1 Solanum ossicruentum
TATCCTCTTCCAAGGATTGATGACTTGTTTGACCAATTGCAAGGGGCTAGCTTCTTCTCTAAGATTGATCTTTGGTCAGGTATCATCAAGAGAGGGTAAGGGCATGTGATATTCCTAAGATGGCGTTCCAGACTAGATATGGTTATTATGAGTTTGTTGTGATGTCATTTGGGTTGACTAATGCACTGTCCATCTTCATGGATCTAATGAATGGGGTCTTCAAACCTTACCTTGGTTCCTTTGTTGTGGCCTTTATTGATGATATATTTATCTATGGGTCATTTAAGGGTTGTGTTGCAAGGTTGAGAGAGGAGAAATTGTATGCCAAATATGACAAGTGTGAGTTTTGGTTGAAGGAGGTTGCCTTTTTGGGTCATATGGTGTCAGGGGATGGTATAAAAGTGGATCCTAAGAAAATTGATGTGATTAGAAATTGGCTTAGACCATTGACCCTGTCAGATATTAGGAGCTTCTTGGGCCTTGCAGGTTACTATAGAAGATTTGTGAATGGGTTCCTCCATTGCTTGCACTATGACCAAATTGACTCAATAGAAGGTTAAGTTTTTGTGGACCGATGAATGTGAGAGTACCTTCCAAACATTGAAGGATAGGCTTATGTCCGCTCCTATATTGTCACTACAGGATAGGGTTGAGGATTTTGTTGTGTATTGTGATACGTCAAGAGTTGGTTTAAGTTGTGTGCTAATGTAAAATAGTAAGTTCATAGCTTATGATTCTAGACAACTCAAGGTATGTGAAAGGCACTACCCTACGCATGATCTAGAGTTGGCCACCGTTGTGTTTGCACTAAAGATTTGGTACCATTACTTTTATGGAGTGCATGTTGATGTCTTCATCGATCATAAGAGCCTTCAAAGATTATGACATGAGTGTTATGTCTTCATTCAAAAAGATCTCAACTTGAGACAAAAAAGGTGGCTTGAACTTCTCAAAGATTATGTCATAAGTGTGCATTATCATTCGGGTAAGGCAAGTGTGGTGGCAGATGCTTTGAGTCGGGTATCCTTGGGTAACCTAGCTCATGTTGATAGTGGTAAAAAGGAAATGGCTAGAGAGGTGCATAGATTGGCTAGGATGGGGTTAGGTTGGAGGAAGTGGGTGTTGTTGTTGTTGTTGTTGTTGTTGTTGATGGTTCCAAACCATCCTAAGTTGATAAGATGATAGTAACACAAGATCTTGACTCCTCCTTGCTTGAATTGAAGGCCTTGGTGAAAGAGGGTAAAGTAGAGGTTTACTCCCAAGGGGAGATGGTGCCCTTAGGTACCACGGTAGGTTGTGTGTGCCTTGTGTTGATGGTTTGAGGGAGAAAATTCTTGATGAGGCCCATAATTCTCCTTATTCTATCCACCCCAGTTCCACCAAAATGTATAGAGACTTAAGGGATGTATATTGGTGGGGAGGCATGAAGAGGGACATTGCCAAATTCGTTTTCGGATGGCATAGTTGTTAACAAGTTAAAGCAGAACATCAAAGGTCGGGTGGCCTAACCCAAGACGTAGAGATTCCCACTTGGAAGTGGGAGGTGATTAATATGGATTTTGTGGTTAGGTTTCCCAAGTCTAGGAGAGGTTTTGATTCCATTTGGGTGGTGGTTGGTAGGATGATGAAATCGGCCCATTTTCTACCAGTTAAACCACATATGGAGTTGAACAGTATGCATGATTGTACCTCTATGAGTTAGTAAGGTTGCATGGGATTCCTTTGTTCAACATAACAGATCATGGTTCACAATTCACTACACACTTTTCGAGGTCTTAGTATAAAAGTTCACATTAGTATGGCCTTTCACGCCCAAACAAATAGCCAAGCTGAAAGGACAATACAAACACTTGACAATATGCTAAGGGATTGTGTATTGGAGTTGAGGGGTAGTTGGGATGAGCATCTTCCTTTGTTTTAGTTTTGCTACAACAATAGCTATCACTCTAGTATCGGTATGGCTCTTTTTAACTCTTCTTGGGAGACGTTGTAGATCACTGGTAGTTTGGTTTGAGGGTGGAGAGGTAGCTTTATTGCGATCGGATATGGTTATGGAGGCCCTTGAGAAGGTTAGGGTGATTAGGAAAAGGTTGAGAACAACCCAAAGTCGTCAAAAATCTTATGCCAATGTGAGAAGAAGGGACCTTGAATTCAAAGTGGGTGATTAGGTGTATTTGAAAGTTTCTCCAATGAAAGATGTGGTCCATTTTGGTAAAAACGGGAAGTTGAGTCCAAGATATGTTGTTCCTTATGAGGCCTTGAGGAGGGTTGGCAAGGTAGCTTATGAATTGGAGTTTCCTAGTGAAATGAATTTGGTTCATTCAGTATTCCATGTCTCAATGTTGAGGAAATATGTTGGTGATCCTAATGCTATTGTGACTCTTGATGTTGTGGGTGATGTTGAGGATAACTTGACTTATGAGGAGGTTTCAGTTCAGATCCTATATAGGAAAGTGAAGAGATTGAGGAACAAGGAGGTGGCATCTGTTAAGGTCCTTTGGAGGAATCATCAAATAGAAAGTGCTACTTGAGAGGCTGAAGCTGACATGCAAAAATGGTATCCTTATCTTTTCCACTCCACTCAAGCTTAAGGTACTAACTCTAAGTCCCCTATGTGATTTCAAATCTTATCTTTCAGCCCCTATGTTATTTATATGTATTCATGTTTAAGATGACAAGTTTATGATAATTTTACACTTACATCGAGATTTAGAAAATGATTTTTTAAATGTAATATTGCACTTTAGTTGGGGCTGGTTTGTTTATGATCCTTCTTGTCTTGTACATCTCTTTTACATTGTGGGACAAATGTTCCCAAGGGGGAGATAGTGAAACGACCTCGAAAAGTGCTCGAAAACGTTCCTCAGAATACCTAGAATTTTAAATTTCATATATCCCCAAACCCATTTGCTATTTCAAAAATCTAATTTCATATTCTAGTTTAGGGGGTCAAAATTAGGTGAAAAACGGTCTAACACCAATTTAAGAGTGAAAGATTAGAAATTATGATTTCCAAAAGTGCAATTTCAGAGAGCTTGCTCTTTTTAGTTCGTCCAGAAATTTTTTTACCTATACTTAGCCAAATTGCACCCTCATATCATCCTAAAAATTCCCCAAAAATTGCTCAAATACTTAGTTGTATTTTCATTCCCCAAACTCAAGTCCCAAACCCTCATCGTAAGCTAAGGTTCTCCTTCAAGGTTTTTCTTCAAGCTTCAAGTCTCCATCTCCAATCTTCACCAGTTCATCTCTAAGATAAGGTAAGTGGGTTTTTCCATGGGTTTCTCATCCATCATACCCAAGTCTCCTTTTACTCAAATTGCATGATTTAAACTTGATTATTATGAAATTCACTGCACACTATGTTAAAGCTATGTAAAGTTATGACTATTTTGCTATATTTTGAACTATAAATTTCTGATCTATTATAATATTTGATGAAGGGTTTTGATGTATATTTCTAGAGGATGTTGCAAGGTGCTGATTGATTGTTTTACAATGGATTTCTTGCATGATTTCATCTCTATATTTCATGGTTTTATACTAGCACTACACACCCTCTAAGTGTTTGATAAAATGTCCGGTTGTGGTCTTTTGAGGAGTTGAAGGTCCAAAGCATGAGATATGAAATGATGGACTATATGATGATGAAATGAGCTTATGTATACATATATTCTATATAAAGTGTTGCATTAGACCATGCTCGATCTGGGTGACCTAGTTGAGGGGTCAACATCTTAACCACTAGGGTGGTGGGTGCTATCATCACTAACCTTGATGAGGGGTTTGTACCTCACACACTACATTACCAACCTTGATGAGGGGTTTGTGCCTCACACACTAGGGTGATGGGTGCTATTATCACTAACCTACCAAGAGGTTTGTACTTAGGAAATCTGGCTTGGTCTTTCTACACATATGATATTCTATATGAGCATGAATTACTTAAGCATGTTTTACTTATGCATTGATCATACATGTTATATTGTTATAAGTATGCCTATTGCCTATTCTTATGCATTTTGATTATGATGATCAATTCTTGTTTACATTTCATCCTACATACTTAGTAAATTCAAACGTACTAACGCATACTCTATGCCTACATGATGTCACCATATAGGAACCGGTACCCAAGTTGATCATCCTCCTTCTCCACGTGGTTAGTTCTATGCTATTTAAGCTAATTGGTGAGTCCTCCACTCTGAGGACCTTAGTATATGATTCTCCTATTATGTGTTGAGACATTCTTCTTTATTTCCTATTTTGACCATGAGGTTGAGCCCGGTTACTTTGTTTTGGCCTCTGTTCTTATCTATGTATAGAGGTGTTTGTTGGACATGTTATGTATCTATGGTAAAAGCCTTGACTCTATTGGTTGAAGCCTATGATATGAGTTGACTCTTGTCTCTTGATTATGATGATATGGAAGTGTTTTCCCTTAGCCCCGATTTCCCCATTCTTTTATCTCTTGATGCTTGATTTATTGTTTTCGCGACCAAGGATGTGTAATGATGCTTTAAGAGGCTTGCTTGGGGTTCCTTTGGGTTCCCCTTGCACCATGTCATCATGTCTAGGACAAAGGCTTGGGTTGTGACAACCAAAAAACTACAAGTTCTACTTCGATGCCTGACACCCCCTCGGTTCAGGTGACCGAGCATGAGACCCCCGATGAAGTGTGCTCTACTAGCCAAGGCAAACCAAATATGATATCATGAACTAGATTACTCCACTAGTATAGAAAGAGTAATAGTCATAATCTTATTGTGGCACATAGTTTAGAGACTAAAGACATTTTGTAAGGAACCCTTGAATCGAGCCCCCATCTTAAGCCTAAATCGGTGCTAAGTTAAATCCCACGGAATACTTGAAATAATCATACTTTAATAATAACATGAATAGCTTGTAAGAATATGACTTGAATAGCTTATAAACATGCTTGACCTCTAGTAGTGAGCCTATCTTGAAACATGAGAGTAGATCATAATCATACATGAACCTTACTTTAACATGAATGGCTCACAAAAGATAAAAATCTTGAAATATGGCTTAACTTGATAATTGTAAAATCATAGATACTTTTCATGCAGTCAATATATGATTGAAAGCCCTTAATCATCATATAGTCACTTGACTTATATATCATGAAACAGATCATCATTATCTTGAGAATTCTTGTCAAGTCATTTTACCAAACACTTGGTGGGTTCATGATACTAGTTCAGAATCATGTAGTTCAAGAGTGACATAAGATGAGTAAACTCAATGAAAATCAACCCATCAATATGTAGTAAACCCTTCTGTAGCATACCTTGAAATCCATTAGAAAAGCTCATGATAATCCATAGTTTTATAGTTCAAAATATCACAGTCTCAATAGACATAACCAAATCATGGAGTAAACTTGAAATAGAGATTCATGCATAATCAATCAATACTTGCAAAAACTCCCAACATGATTTATATTCATAATCCATGATAAGGGATACCCATATGTAGTATAACTTGAAATCATGCAATTTTCCTGAAAAGGGAAGGTTGGGCGCCATGGGTGAAAGGACCCAATGGATGAAACCTATATACCATAAACCTTGAATTCTTAGAGGTAAACTTGAAGTAGTCTTAGAGATTGAAATGAATACTTGAGTTCCAAAGTTGAGCTTGAGATCTTTATATTTGAATGAGAAATTGATAAAGTCTTAGAGGGGGTTTGAGAGAGGGTTTTGTGAGTTATATAGTTGAAAAAGGGCTAAGTGTGGGTGATTTCACACTTAAGTGGGCATGAGGCTATGACCCCAATGACCTTGGCCAAAACAGAAAAACTAAGGAAGATAATACACTGGTCCGTGTCCCTAGCGTAACACGGACCTATCGCGCCTGACCATTTACACTGCTCTTCGCTCCTAGCATGTCGCGGTCAGGGCACGGACTGCCACTAGAAATCAAAAATTAGCAAAAAATATTTATCACTATGGGTCCTCTAAAATATGGATTATACCCATTTCCCATTCAATTTTTTCCCCTAATCGAGAATATGAAGTCAGATTTTTGAAATCACGTATGAATTTTGAGATACATGAAAATTAAGATTATGTGACATTCTGAAGAACATTTTGGGGTGTTTCAATCATCTAGGGTTCATGAAATTCATGACGAGTTCTTTCAATTATGATTCAATTGATATTGTTCTATATTATTATGCACGATTTCATCCAAGTTACTTGATTTAAAGTTGATTACCTATGAACCTAGACAATTTACCCTAGTTTTCATTATGAATTATGATCATGATTGACAAGATTTTCATACAAGTTTTACGAAAAGGAAAAATTAAACTTTAATGATACTTCTCAAGGAGATATGAATGATTGTGAAAGGTTTTCTCAAACATGAATAGATTCGTGATGATGAAATGACAATGCTCACATACATTACATGAATCAATGATGAAATGAGCCATTCTATGTTATGATTTTTATCTCAATAGAAGCTAATTCTTACCTTTCCACATGATAAGAATGAATAAGTTATGACTTCTATTCTGTTAGGATTTGACTTACCACTGTGTGGACCTTAAGGTGGAGTTGTAAGAGAGTCTCTAATAACAATCTCTAGTCCTATAATTACATGCCACTATAGATTTTCCTTGATTGGACTAGCTGTTAGATCCACATATAGTATATATTATGACTTATTTAAAGGGTAGAGTCTACCTTGACAAATAATCTCCCATATCTCTAGTGTAGGGGTAACATCGAAATTCCATGTTATAGCTTGCATAGTTTTATTGTTGGTTAAGGTTGATATTTATATATGATTATGATATCTTATAACTCATGTTTCTTTGAAGGTTATCATTATGATTCTTACTATGCATTGACCATACACATGTTTCAATAGTGCTTCACTTTATATACTCTATTTTGGTCAATTACATATCATGACATATATCATGATGCATTCTCACATACTCGATATATTTAATTGTGTTGATTGTATAATTCTTTGTCTATATTATCTTATAATATAGTTGTAGGAGTGCCTCCTTGTTCATGTGGTTAGTTGAGACTTCCCTTCAACCAAAAATTGGTGAATCCTCATGATCCTGAGGATGTGTTATATTAATCATCAGATTTGTTCGTTGTCTTAAACTTTCTTGGACATCGAGTTAGCTAGGGCCTATCTTATTAGTTAACTTAATTATGTTTAGAGGCTTTTTAGAGATATATATATAGTTTGCAGTCTATGTAGTCTCTTATACTAATCTTTATTCCATATTTGAGATTATTAGACTTTTTCTATTTTATTCTGCATTCTTTATGTCTTAATGTCTTTCCTTATCTTATGTATGCAAGAAATACTAAGAGACTTAATTAGAGTGACTTAAAATCTTAATCATCCTGTCATGCCAAAGGACTAACTTGTATCATGACAAATTCATCATACAAAATGGCTTGGATCGAGTTAAAAGAGTTGAAAGATCTCCTATATAAGGGATTCATTACACTGAGTGTCTTATTTTGAGGCGCTATTGTCCTATTTTTGCAAATGAAAGATGGTTTTCTTAAGATATGTATTGATTGTCGTTAGTTGAACAAGGTCATCATAAAAAAAAAAGTATCTTCTTTTCAAAATAGATGATTTGTTCAACCAACTTTAGGGTACCACTTGATTTTCTAAGATAGAACTCAGACCAGACTATAATAAGTTGAAGGTGAGAGAAAGTGATATCCTGAAGATGGCCTTCAAAACTTGTTATGATCACTTTGAGTTTCTTGTTATGTATTTTGGTTTAATAAACAATATTACAACTTCTATGGATCTAATGAGTTGGATATTTGAGTCATATTTGGACATGCTCATTATTATGTTCATCAATGACATATTAGTCTACTCCAAAGTAGGGAAGATCATGCCACTCATCTCAGAGTTGTCCTTCAAACTTTTACGGATAGGGTGCTAAGTCCCGAGCATGAGTTTTGGCTCACATCAGTGGCATTCCTAAGCCACATTATATGTGCTACCTCAAAATTAGGCAAGTCAAAATAAGAAAGAAAAGCCACAGAATACTTTGTTGATGTAGGATTTGCAAGGCATTTTATGATGCTGGGTCATGAAATATGTTTGTGGAACCTACTGAGTGTTTTATAAAATTGGACAAGAACTATGAAATGAGTTTATAGATCATACAAGGAATTATGGCTTCATCAAATGAGGTCATAAAAGGGGGTCCTAAAGTTTGAGAAAATATAAGCCTCAATACATTTTATGTGTACTCGTAGGACAGGTCGTGGAATAATGTATGAGTCATAAAAAGGGGCCCGTAGCACACCTCAATACTCAGAAAATATATTTTTTAAAAAAGTAGGATCTGCGAGGGGCTTCTACGGCTCATAAAATTAACCACGAAACATATACTAGGGTTATGAAAAAAGGGTTAAAATACATAGCTGCAGTTTTTTTTTTTTTTTTTATGGAAAAATAGGATAGTTTATAGTATATTTTATGGCTTGTAGAAGTCAACTAGTACAAATTCTCCAAAATTTCAAATTTGAGGCCAAAAACTATGAGAGGGGATTTACGGACCATATACTGGATTATGAATTGTAGAGCCCTCCAGTAGTTTTTAAATAAAATGTATTTTGCATATTTTCTAATTCTCAGTCCCTAAACTATGATATTTTGGATTTATAAACTATCCATAACCATTTTTAGTGTATAAAGTACCCCTATCCCATTCATTCACTCAAATACTCTCTAAATTCTCCTTCTCCAAATTATAACCATTTTAGCCTATAAACTACCTCTAATCCCATTCATTCACTCAAACTCTCTCAAAATTCTCATCCTCGAAATTCTCACAAGCTCAAGTAAGAAAATATAGATTTCCAATCTCCAAGTCCATCATTTCTCTTACATTCTAGGGCTTTGATTATCAAGATATGTAGGTATTCATCCATTAATTACTTTTATCTATCGAGCCCAAAGAATTCTCAATTCCTTTTTGTGATTTATCAATGTATTAAGTTTAGAGTTTTGATAATTTAACATGAAATTTACAGATTATGATTTCTACTCATTATTATTAATGCAATTATGCATGAATTGATTTTATTTACACGAATTTAGAGTCTGTTTGACAAGTCGTCTTGTAATTAAATTGGTGTAATTATTAGGATATTAATTATCAACCTTACACAACCTAATAATTATGATGACTTATTTGTTTGCCACAATATAATTATACTGTAATGCAAGTGTTTTATTTTGGTTACTGTCATAACTCAAGCCTAGGGCCTAGTCGTAACACAGTGAATGTGGAACTCGAAGGCACCCTATCCAAGCCTCTTAGCTTAACATAAACATACATAAGGTAATAAAGCATAATAATAAGTAAAGCAAGCAAAACATAAGCATCAATAGGCAAAGCTAGAAATAAAGTCAAGAACTTTCCCAATAAAGGGATTACGTCACTATGTTCAATCATGCCTCTACTTAGCTAAATCTTGATAGGGTCTAGAATATGCTACTAGCTCACCTTCAATAAAACAAAATAAAATACTAGTCTCAACCATAATGACATAAAGCATGAGACAAAGGTTTGTCCCTAAAGCATGAGAACTCACCAAGACTTCAAGATGTAGAGTCCAACTCTAGCCATGATAGTGAGGAGAAATGTCGTTGCCTATCCCTACATGGTTAGATCATATAAGCAAAGAGTATGTGTTAGTAATTTGGAATGTAATAAGTATGTAGGCATGCAATGCATCAAGAAACATCGCAACATAATAATAATAATAATATGCATAATTATTCAATAGAATAAGATACAAGAGATGATGAATGATCAATGAATCATTTAAAATTATTGATGGAAGCACTATAAAATATTTCATAACCTAGCATACATACATATGTGGGAGTAGGACCATAACTGACAATGATACCTATGGGCCATCACATGAAATCTTAATTTTTCCTCCACATTGGATAAGGAGTAGCCTACTTATCAAGGTAGACTATACCTTACCTTGCGGGCTCTACCCCATCTAGTGAGTGTCATAACATGATGCTATATATGGATCTACTAGCTGACCTTATAGGCACATAACCTACTATGGCATGTAGTTATGAGATAAGATGATTTACCTAAGGATACTTGGGAATAGTCCCCTTCACTCAAGCCTCATTTGGTGCCAAGTAAAATTCTATGGAATACTTAAACATGCAATATATATATTCAATAACATAATTCATACTCAGAGAGAGTTCTAACTCATACTTGTAAAGAAAGTTTCATAATCATGTAAATAAATTTTATGTTATAAAAATAACCAATCTACTTAACATGCATGAAGTGTGGGTATACTCACACAGTTGAGTCTAAAATCATGGAATTAATTGATATTCATGTAAGAATCATGCAATTGAAAACAATTTGAACTATAAGCAAGAGAACCCATATCAATTTCATAATCCCTGATTAGCATGTAGATGAAATCTCTTGAAAATAATGAAAGTCATCATAATTCATATATAACTAAGTAAACTAATCAAGTAATAACCACAACTCAAGTATCTAAAGAGAAATCATGAAAACTCATAGAATTCATTCTTGAAGCTTGAGAAAGTAGAGTTTGGATTTGGTCTCCATGCCTGAAATTACACCATGGATATAGTCCTACATACTTAGGTGAAGAAACTCAAAAGAGATGTCACGATCCAAGCCTATGACCTAGACATGACATAGTGCATAGGGAACCTGAAGGGACCCCATGCAATCCTCTTAACATATTATTATACATCCTTGGTGGCGGAAGCAATAAAATATAAATAAAAGATCATAAAATAGGGATAACCGGGGCTTAGGGACATCTTTCATTGCATAAAACATCATAGAGTAAGAGAGCCAAAGCTCATAGCATCAATACATATCTTATCCAACAACACTCTAAACATAGAACTTAGTCGGGGCCAAGACGAGTAACCAGGATCACCCTCATATTCAAAGCATACCGTAAAGAAATAGAGTCTTAATACATAGCATAGAACATAGACATTGTCCCCAGAATGGAGGACTCACCAACTAGCTTGAGAGAATTCGTACTAGCCATGTGGAGGAGAGTGATGACCAAATGGAGCTCCGGTTCCTACATGGTAATATCATATAGGCATAGAGTATACGTTACTACATTTGAATGTACTAAGTATGTAGGATGCAATGCAACAAGAGATAGGAATCATAGGCAAAACGCATAATCATAAGCAATGTATAGCATACTAACAATATGAAATGTATGAATGATCTTGAAGTAAAACATGCTTATATAGAACATATTACGTGCGTAAAAATAGACCATCATTTGTATAATGGTTTTATCACCTCCCATCCTAGGTGCTTAAGATACCAACCCCTCAACTTGGTTATCGTATGTACCACCCCCTATTTAGGTGATTGAAGTACCAATCCCTCAACTTGATTAATGAGATACCAACCCCTTAATTTGGTTAATGAGGTACTAACCCCTCAATTCAGTGAATGAGGTACCGACCCCTCAATTCGGTTAATAAGGTACCGACACCTCAATTCGATTAATGAGGCACCAACCCCTCAATTCGGTTAATGAGGTCCCAACACTTCAATTCGATTAACTTCCATCACTATAGATACTTTCCATGAAAGAAACACATGAATACCATAATTTCATCATCATAAAGTCATTCAACTCATATACAATGCTCTAGACCTTCAGCAACTCAAGATACATAATCCGGATATTTTATCAAACACTTGAAGGGTGTGTAATGCTAGTGTAAGACCATGAAATTAAAGAATGAAATCATGCAAGAAATCTTGAAGTAAAACATCCCAGCAATACTTGGTAAAACCATCTTGAGAAATACATTCAAACCCTTCATCAAATCCCAAGAGAGACCACGGTTCTAAGCTTAAAACATGCATAATCATAATAGGTAAATCATCTCATGGTATAGAGTTAAAAATGAGTAATCATATATTTTAAACCAAACTTTCATAAAATCCCTATATTGTATATGATCATAATCTCTAATGAATAATACGCATAAGCAACACAACATGAAAACATGTAATTTGCATAAAAAAATGGAAGATTGGGTTTCATGGGTGAAAGGTACCCATGAATGAAACCCACATACCATAGACCTTGAATTTCTTGAAATTAAGTTGAGAAAGACTTGAAGCTTGGAATGGGGTCTTAAAATCCACAACTAATTCTTGAGTTTCCTTGAATTTGTATTGGGATTTTGATGGAGGCTCTTGAGAGAATTTGAGACTGCATTCCTTTTGGGAGGAGTGAATTTGATCTTTAGGAATGAGGTTTAGGTCTTTTGGAAATGTTGAGATAGCATTAGAATCCCCAAAAGGTCAATAGAAATGACTAAATTTATGGAATGCCATTAATGAAACGGAATTTGGCAAAAACTCGTGTATACCCCTGCACATACAAGTTCTACAAAAACGGGCATAACTTCTACATCCGAACTCTAAATAAGGTGAAATCAAGTGCGTTTGAAAGCTAATTCAAAGATCTTTAATTTTTAGGTCGTGGGCCACCAGTTCTTTTTGTGCTAAGAGATACACTCTTTAAAATTGACCCTCCTAATGGTACTTGTGCAAAAACTTAACCAACGGAAATTCCTTAGAATTTTGCTTGATGTAGGGGACCCATGATGGTCTTGAATAAAATAATAAGCTTGAATTAGATTGTAATGAGATCTTGAAGATTGAATGTGTTCCTTGAGATCCAGAAGTGCGTTTGAATTGGGTGAAATATTTGTTTTAGTGTTTGAGAGAGTATTAGGGAATGTCTTGTGTGATATGAGGATAAAAGATGGATAAGTATTGATATTTTCACATGTGGGAAGACTTAGGAATAAGAACCAAAAGCCATGGACCGAACTAATAAAACTGCGCACAAAATACAAACTGGCGCGCCCCTGGCGCATCGCGCGAATCTTCACCAGAAATTTCACCAGAAAATCTAGGTTAGACCCATTGCCTACTCAATTTAGTCCTCCAAACAAAAATATGAAGTCATATTTTTGATATCATGCATGGATTTTGAGATATATATAAATTATGATTTTGGGCACTTCTGAGGTACATTTTCAAGCACTTTTTGGGTCGTTTCAAGAGATCGGAGGAATTGACCTTGATCTTCTTTAGAAGCATTAAACCCTATGCTTCAATGGTGAATCCTCTTAAGGGAAAAGACTTAGAATTTTGAGAGTGATTTTGGGAGAAAGAGAGTAGTTTAATGAGAATAAGAGTAGTTTTATTAAAGTTGAGGCGGTTAAGGCAGTTTTGAGGTCAAAAAGATGTAGTTTAGGGCTCAAACGAGTAAGAAATGACAAAATAAATCCTTCATTAAAATTATGCTATACCTATCCATGAACATGATCTACGAGTCGTAGATCTACTTACGAATCGTAAACCATGATTACACATTTTGACCTCTAAAAATGTCTCTAAATATCACTTTATGAAAGCTTCTTACAATTTGTCAGTTTGTATGTGGGTCATAAGATCACTCGTGGTTCTTCTCCACACTTAGTAAAATCTTCAAATTCCTAGATGTATAACTCATGGTTCCCATCCATACTTAGTCAAATTTTCAAATTCTAAGACTCCACCTGTGGCCTATATTTACGATTCATCATTGTAAGTATGAATTGCAAGCATTTTGTGGTTTTGATTTCCAATTTTTCAGATTTCTCCAAGTCCCTAATGAAGCATGAGGACCATCCATGATCCAGGGAACCAACCACGAGCTGTAGATGGGCTCGTGCTTTCCTTTCCACATCCAAAGTCTACAACTTCCCAAATTTTCGAACTTTTCAACGTACGGGGTCTTATATTTAAACATGTGTAATAATCACGTTTTATTAATTTTAAAAGATAAAATTAATTATATAAAATTAAAATCTTATATTAGACTAATAAAAAAACTTCATAAATGATATAAAATTATGAATTTATATTACAGTCACATGGATTAAACTTCCCTGCAATATCTAAAAGTTCAATACCGTGCATTGACCAATTCTAAAAAAATTTGTAGAGGAGGTATACTAAGGGATAGTCATGGTACTATGATTTATGCTTTTACTATTCCTTTAGGTGTTAGAACCAATGATCAAGATGAAATCTAGCCAGCAAGTCATAGGACTCAATGGTGCTTACAACACGGCTATCATAAAATTTGGCTAGAAATTGATTCTGAGTTACTTATTAATTGGCTCAAGTCTAGTACCAAACCTCCATGGTAGACTCAGCATCACCTTAAGGACCTTCAAAGTCTCATCAATTAGTTGGAATTCTTCCAATGCATCCATATATACAGGGATGCCAAATGCAGAATAAATGCCTTCTCTAAATAGAGTCATAGGATAAACATTACACAACACTTTTATACCTATCAACAACTCCCTATAACAACCAAAGGAAATTATATTTTGGAGAAAATGGGGATGAGTAATTTTAGGAGAGAGTTGAAGAGGATTAAAGGATCTCCTGAAGTCTTTCCATGGTGATTTGTATATTTGGGTAAGGGTTTTCTAGACCTTTTTTTGTTTAGATTTCCTTTTCAACTTAGCTATGCTTGTTTAACTTATAGCTCTTTTCAATAGGCTTAACTTAGTGATTTCTTTTCTTACTTTTTGTATAGGGAGAGTCTCCTTTGTGTATGCATTTCTTGGAATCTTTGTATCGAGAGGAGTCTTCTCTTTAGGTACATAGTTTCTAGATCTCTTTTCAATAAGGGATGAGTAGGATGTCCTTAGCAAGATAGCTGATGTATGAACCCCTATATGATCGGAGCTAAGATTTATGTCCTCTTTCTTGTACCTTTATGTTATTTTATTTATTTTAAGGCCCGAGTGTGTTTCTTTGTTATAACCCAAGCCTAGGCCCTGGACGTGACACGATGAATGGGGAACCCGAAAGGACCCTAAAAGCACCCCTTAGCATATCAATCACACATCCTTGGTCGCGGAAGAAAAATAAGCAACAACAAGATATATAATTAAAAGGGAAATGGGGGTAAGGGAAGTCTTCGATAATCAGCAAAGTGTAAAAGAGTCAAGCTCATAGCATAAGTACATCATAACATCCAATAACACCTATAACTTGGAATAGAGCGGGGGCCAAGATACTTTTCGGGCTCATCCTCATAGTAAAAAAGCATTCAACATAATGAATTCTCAAAATAGCAAGAATAATGTAGATAGTGTCCTCGGACTTAAGGATTCACCAATGCTTATCTCCGAAGTACCGAACTAGCCATGTGGAGAATGATCAAAAGGAACTTCGGTCCCCATACAGTCATATCATGCAGGCATAGAGTATGCATTAGTACGTTCAAATGTACTAAGTATGCTGGATGCAATGCAACAAGACATAAGCCAATATAGTCAAAATGCATAATTGTAAACAATGGATATATAATCTTAATATGGCATGCATGATCAATACTCATAATAAAGCATGCTTGTAAATCATTCATCTTGCACAATATATATCATACATGTGTGGGAAGTGACTTAAACTAATATAGACCTAGCAGCTATAACTTGGATTCCGAGGCCAGACACCCCCTCTGTTCAGGTGACCAGCATGACACCCCTCGGCGAAGTGTGGTCTATTTGCCAAGGAAAACCAAACATGATAACATGAACTAGATGGATCCACTAGTATGGCAAGGGTAATAATCATAATCTTGTGGCGGCACATAGTTTAGAGACTAAAGACTTTTTATAAAGACCCTTTGAATCAAGCCCCCATCTTAAGCCTCAATCGGTGCAAAGTCAAATCCCGCAGAATACTTAAAATAATTATACTTTAATCATAAGATGAATAGCTTGTACGAACATGGCTTGAGTAGCTCATAAACATGCTTGACCTCTTGCCTAACTTGAAAATAAGAATAAATCATAATCATACATGAATCTTTGCTTTAGCATGAATGGCTCACAAGAGGTAAAAATCTTGAAATAGGGCGTAACTTGATACTTATAAAATCATAGATACTTTTTATGAATTCATTACATGCTTGAAAGCCCTTTATCATCATCAAGTCACTTGACTTATAAATCACGTAATAGATCACCAATAACTTGACAATTCTTGTCATATCATTTTATCAAACACTTGGTGGGTTCATGATACTTGTTAAAAATCATGCAATTCAATAGTGAAATAAGATGAGTAAACTTGATGCAATTTAATCCACCAATATGTAGTAACACCCTCATGCAGGGTACCTTGAAATCCATTACAAAAGCTCATGGTTCATAACTCAAATCGTGCATAGTCTCAATAGACAAAACCAATTCATGGAATAAGCTTGAAATAGATATTCATGCATAATTAATCAATACTTAATAAAATTCAAATATAATTTATGTTCATAATTCATAATAAGGGATACCCATAGGTAACAGAACTTGAAATAATGCAATTTTCACAAAAGGAGAAGGTTGGGCTCCATGGATGAAAGAATCCATGGATGAAGACCCATATACCTTAAACGTTGAGTTCCTTGAAATGAACTTGAAATGGTTCTAGAGCTTGAAATGAATCCTTGAGTCCCAAAGTTGAGCTTGAGATCCTTAGATTTGAATGAAAGAAATGATAGAGTCTTGGAGATGTTTTAGAGAGGGTTTTTGTGAGTTATAGAGTTGAAAAAAGGCTAAGTATGAGTAATTTCACATTTAAGTGGGCATGGGGCTATGACCCTAATGCCTTTTGCCGAAACAGAAAAACCAAGAAAATAATATACTAGTTCGCGTCCCTGGCGCATTGCAGACAAGATGCGGACTTGGGATTACATAGTGGCGCACCCTAGGCGCAGACAGCCACCAGAAATCGATAATTAGAGAAAATTATTTTTCGGTATGGATCTTCTAAAATTTGAGTTATACCCATATCCCGCTTAATTTTGTCCCCCAATCAAGAATATGAAGTCATATTTCTGAAATCACGCACGGATTGTGAAATGTATGGAAATTATGATTATGGGGCATTTCTAAGCACATATGGGGCGTTTAAATATCTCCTCCTTAGAAACATTCATGCCCGAATGTTAAAGAAACATATGTAAGAGAAGTGATTATGAAGATTTTAGCCTAACATGAATGCAACAAATGAATTTAAACATCATTTTCAAAAATCTCAACATGAATGTCAAAAATCACCATAAACTTGTTACCACAAAACATGGATGCATGCAAGATGACATGAGGGCTGAAACTTAAGATTTGAAACCATGTAGGAAACTTAAATTATTACCTTTGGCTTGAGTGGAGTGCATGATATATGGATATCGCTTTCTCATGTATGCATCGGCTTCCTATGTGACGCTTTCAACTTGTTGATTCCTCCAAAGGACCTTCACAGAAGTTACATCTTTGTGTCTCAATCTCTTCACTTGTCTATACAAAATCTCCACTGGGACCTCTTCATAGGTTAAATTATCTTCTACAACACCCTCAACCTCTAAGGGTACTATAGCACTTGGGTCACCTACACACTTTCTCAATATGGACACATGGAAGACCGGATGAACCATATTCATCTCCATAGGCAATTCCAACTCATACACAACCTTACCCACTCTCCTCAAAGCTCTATAAGGACCAACAAACCTTGGGCTCAATTTTCCTTTCTTGCCAAACTAAGATCACACCCTTTATGGGTGAGACTTTCAAGTTAACCCAATCACCAACCTTAAACTTAAGATCTCTTCTTCTCACATCGGAGTAGGACTTTTGTCTACTTTGGGCTATTTTCAATCTCTCCTTTATCAATCTCACCTTCTCCAAGGCCTCCATGACCAAATCCAGACCTAGCAAAGCCATCTCCCCCACTTCAAACCACCCAATCGGGAATCTATAATTCCTACCATATAAAGGTTCAAAGTGAGCCATACCAATGCTTGAGTTGTAGCTATTGTTGTAAGCAAACTCAATAAGTGGGAGGTGTTCATTCCAACAACCCTGAAACTCCAAAACATAAGCTCTAAGCATATCCTCAAGATTTTGGATAGTCCTCTCGGCTTGACCATCTGTTTGAACATGAAAAGCCTTACTAAGCTTAACCTTGGTACCAATAGCTCTTTGGAAGGACTTCCAAAAGTGAGAAGTGAATTCAATGCATGATTCAAAATGATAGACAAGGTCATCCATGCAATCTAACCAACTCATGGATTTACAACTTGGAGTAATCTTCGGCGCCATAAGTGGTTTTGACCAGTAGAAAGTGAGCCGACTTTTTCATTCTATCCACAACAACCCAAATAGAGTCAAAGTGCTTCCTTGTCTTAGGCAACCCAACCATAAAATCCATGTTGATCTCTTCCCACATCCAAGTAGGAATTTCTATGTCTTAGGCTAGGCCACCTGGTCTTTGATGTTCGACTTTCACTTGTTGGCAATTGTGACATCCGGATATGAGGTTAGCAATGTCCCTCATCATACCTCCCCACCAATACACCTCCCTCAAGTCTCTATACATCTTTGTAGAACCAGGGTGAATAGAATAGGATGAATTATGGGCCTCCTTCAAGAACACCCTTAAGTAATCAACATTAGACACACACAACCTCCTTGGTACCTAAAGACACCATCTCCCCCTTGGGGGAAAACCTCCACTTTACCATCCTTCACCAAGGCTTTCAACTCTATCAAAGTGGAGCCAAGATCTTGTTTTAACTTTACTTCCTCAATCAAAGAAGATTTAGAAACATCAACAACCACTACATTACTTCCTCAATCAAAGAAGATTTAGAATCATCAACAACCACTACACCACCATTTTCAACTTCATACAACCTAACCCCCAATCTAACCAACCGGTGAACTTCTCTAGCCACCTCTTTGCCACAATCACCAATATGAGCTAGACTACCCACAAAAATTCTACTTAGAGCATCGCCACAACATTAGATTTGCCGGGATGATAATACACACTGATATCACAGTCTTTAAGAAGCTCTAACCACCTTCTTTGTCTCAAGTTAAGATCTTTTTCTGTGAACACATATTGGAGACTCTTATGGTCAGTGTACACATCAAATGAAAACCCATACAAGTGGTGATGCCAAATTTCCAAAGAAAACACCGCACCACGAATTCAATATCATGGGTGGGATAATTTTTCTCATGCACCTTAAGTTGTCTAGAGGCATATGCTATCACCTTGCCATTTTGCATCAAAGCACACCCCAAACCAATTCTTGAGGCATCACAATACACCACCAACCCTTCAAACCCTTCCGGTAGATCCAAGATAGGAGTGGAGAAAAGCTTATCTTTCAATGTTTGGTAACTCTTTTCACATTCGTCAGTCCACAAGAATTTTGCCTTCTATTGGATTAACTTTGTCATAGGAGAAGCAATAGAAGAAAAACCATTCACAAACTTCCGATAGTAACCCGCCAAACCCAAGAAACTCCTAATATTTGACAGAGTCAAGGGTCTAGGACAATTTCTTATCACGTCCGTCTTCTTAGGATCCACCTTAATGCCATCACCCAACACTACATGTCCTAGAAAAGCAACCTCGTTCTACCAAAATTCACATTTTGCATATTTAGTAAATAACCTTTCCTCTCTCAAGATTTGCAACATCACCCTCAAGTGATTCACATGCTCTTCCTCAATCTGGGAATAAATCAATATATCATTAATAAAGACCACCACAAACATGTCAAGTAGGGTTTAAAGACCCTATTCATGAGATCCATAAATATAGCCAGTGCATTAGTAAACCCAAAGGACATAACCACAAACTCAAAGTGTTGATACGTAGTACGAAAGGCCGTGATAGGAATATCCCACTCTCTCACCTTCAATTGGTGGTATCCGAACCGAAGATCAATCTTAGAAAAGTGACAAGCCCCTTGTTGGTCAAAAAAGCCATCAAACCTTAGTAGAAGGTACTTGTTCTTTAAAGTAACCCTATTAAGTTGTCGGTAATCAATGCACATTCTAAGAGAACCATCTATTTTTCAACATAAATAACACCAGTGCACTCTAAGGTGATTTAATAGGCCTTATGAAACCCTTCTCCAACAAATCCCTCAATTGATCCTTCAACTCCTTCAATTCTGCTGACAGTAAGGGGGATTGATAATCGAGTATAGGGAAGAAGGTCTATAACAAAGTCTATTTAACTTTTGGGAGGAACATTGGGAAAGACATCAAGAAACTCATGGACCACCGGAACCAACTCAATAGGAAGGACTTTTGGACTCAACATCACTAACCCTCACAAGACAATCCCCTTAGAGATAACCTTTGGGCTTTAACACAAGAAATGAATCTACTCTTGACCACCACATCAAGACTTTCCCACTCAAGGATGGGCTCATTAAGGAATTGATATTTAACCCCACGGGTTCTACAATCAATACAAGCATAATATGCATGTTACCAATCCATCCCAAGAATGACATCAAAATTCACCATATCTAATTCAACAAAATCACAAGCAAAAACTTTATGCAATATGAAAACGAGACAATTTCTATCAACTCTTTTAGCAACAATGGACTAACTAATGGTGGTAGACACTTCATAAGGTTCATATAACAATTCGGGACTCACATGAAGCGTTTTAGCAATAAAAGGGGTAATGAAAGAAAGAGTGACACCTGGATCTATCAATGCATACACTTCAAAATCAAAAACCTTTAACATACTAGTGACGACATCAAGCACCTCTTCCACCCCTTTCCTTCCTTGAAGAGCATAAAATCTATTTTACCTTGGAGCACCTCTTTGTTGGCTTCCCTTTGCCCTTGGATCAGCATCAGCACCTTGGCCTTATGGATGACCATCTCTACCTTTATTTTGCTCTTGAGGACAATTAGTAACCTTGTGACCCATTTCACTACAACCAAAGTAAGCATTAGAGTTTTTCAAACATGGACAACGGTTTCTTCTGCACTTTTGGCACTTAGGGTGGGTCATCCAACCATTACCACCTTGGAATCTTGGATTATTACTAGCAAATCTCTTATTAGGAGCATTGAAAGACACTTGGCCTTGGAACTTGTGGCCTTGAGGAAATCGGTTACCCTTGGAACCTTGGAAACCACCTTCAAAATGAGACCTCTTGGACTCACCACTCCTTTTTCGATGCTTGTCTCCCTCTAGTTTCACGGCCTAAGTCATGAGCCGAGACAAATCCAATATCAAGCTCAGAATCAAGGATAACAAAATTGATTGGAAAAATGAATTTATCCACCTTTACTAGCATATCATACAAAATACCTACCTGCTTTTTAATAGAATGATCAGCTATCAAGAGCCTCATAGTTGTTAGCGAAGAAGCTCCCATACCAAGTTGTTTGAATATTGCAAAAGGCACCAAATTAATACTCTCTCCAAGATCACATAATGCTCGTGAAAATTGATAAACCCTAATCATGCAAGGAATAGTAAATGCATTATGATCCTCTTTCTTAGCCACCATACTTGATATTATCACACTACAATGGTGAGAAGCCTCAATAGTCTCAAATTCAAGGTTCCACTTCTTGGTAACTATTTCTTTCAAGAACTTTGCATATCCCAGCATTTCCAAAAGTGCATCCACCTAAGGTATATTGATTGCCAAGCTCTTGAATGGATAAAATTTTTTGAAACTTTGCATCCTCATTCACCTTTTTCAACTTTGTGAATCTGGTGGATTGTCCTTTGGAGTTCTCAAAGTTGAACATTGGAAGGGTTAGCTTTGCTCGCACTTTTGCACTCCTCCCCTTCTTACAATCACAATTACTCTTTGGATTGCCAAAAGTATGTGCAACATTGTTTTGAACCTCTTCAACATCATCATCAACAATTGGAGTTTCGAACATTATCACTCATAATCACATCAATAATAGGGGGATCCCCAACCACATTACCACTACTAGTGGTGCATTGAGAAGTGTAATTCTTTGGATTCATTGCTGTGTCACTTGACAACACCCCTATTTTATGAGGATTTAAGTAAGATGAATGTTACTCAATTAGGCCTTCAATTACTTGATAGAAGCCGAATGAGAAGCTACCATTTTATTCAAAGCTGAAAAATCTGATTTCATTCCTTCATCACTTTATCCATCCTCTCATATTTATTAAGGATTCTAGAAAATATATCCTTGGTTCGATAATTTTTTGAATGAATAATAGGATCCTTCATCACCTAGTCATGAAGTGGAACATATTTCTATTTATCAAGCTCACGATCACGCCAAGTAGTACTTTTATCATGCCAATCTCTATCCCTCTAATTATCATCTCTCTCATTCATCTAACTTTGATTCCAACTTGCCTTTGAAAGGTCGGTTGAGAACCCACCATTAAGTTTGACAACATTGTAACGACCCAAGACTAGGGCCTAGACGTGACACGATGATTGGGGAACCCGAAGGGACCCCAATCAAGCCTCTTAACATATCATTACAGCATCCTTGGTTGTAGAAGCAATTAAAAAATAATAAAAGAATAGAAATAAGGGCAAACAGACTAGGGGAAATTCTTCATTTCATAAATCATCAAAAGAGTCAAAGGGAGCTAAGCTTATAGCATCATTACATATCATATCCAAAAACACCTGTAAACATAGAACTTAGCGAGGGCCAAGATAAGCAACAAGCCTCACCCTCATAGTCAAAACATACAATAAAGGAAAGAGAGTCTTTATACATAGCATAAGATCAAAGACATTGTCCTTGAAATTGAGGACACACCAACTTGCTTTGTAGAGATAGTACTACCCACGGGGAGGATGAGGATAATCGTGAGGAGCTCCGGTTCCTACATGGTAACATCATATAGGCATAAGTATACATTAGTATGTTTGAATGTACTAAGTATGTAGGATGCAATGCAATAAGAGATATGCAACATAGTCAAAATGCAATATCATAAGCAATGGATATAATAATAACAATATGATATGTATGAATGATACTTGAAGTATAAACATGCTTGTATAGAACATATTACATGTTAAGGAAGAGACCATCATCATAGACCAAGAAACTTATTACTTGGAATCCAAGGTAGACTACCCCTTAAAGGTGATTGAGGAATCAACCATCAATTGGTTGATAGAGATGACCATCCTCCATCGAAAGTGATTGAGGTATCAACCCCTCAATTGGTTGATGGAAATGAACATCCTCCTCTGGAAGTGACTGAGGTATCAACCTCTCAATTGGTTGATGGCATACCACCCCCATCATAGGTGATTGAGGTATCAACCACTCAATTGGTTATGGTCAACTCACAATACTATAGATACATATATCATGAAATAATCTCATAAGTACCATCCTTTCATCATCATAAAGTCATTTAACTCATATGTCAAACATTAGGCCTTCAACAACTCAAGATACATCAATCCGACATTTTATCAAATACTTGGTTGTGTAATGCTAGTATAAAATCATACAATTCAAGAGTAAAATCATGCAAGCAAACTTGAAGTAAATTAACCCATCAACACTAGGTAGAGTACCATCATGCAATATACATCAAAACTCTTTATCAAATCTCAAGATAGATCCAAGATTCATAGCTCAAAACATGCTCAAACAGTCATACTTTTATGAAACCCCAACATTGTTCATAGTCAAATTCATAGTAACTAAGACTCATAAATAAATTAACTTAGAGACATGAAAGTTATGTAAAAAAGAAGCTTGGGCACCATGGGTGGAATGACCTAATGGTTGAAACCCACATACCTTAGCTTTGGAGAATTCCTAGATGAAGATTGAGATGAGAACTTAAAGCTTGAGTGAAATCCTTAAGATATGGAATGAGGTTTGGCACTTGAATTTTGGGTGAAATATTTACTATGGGTTTGAGAGAGTACTGGGGAATGTCATGTATGATATGAAGGTGAAATATTACTAATTATCAGTATTTTTATGCATAGGAAAACTTAGGCCCAATACCCAAAAGCCTTGGACCGAGGTAAAAAAAATCTGGCACTAACATACATAGAGGCGCGCCCTTGGAACGTCGCAGTAGGGGTGTGGAAACCTCTCTGGAAATCTCAACTTTGGATTTTTGAATTTTGATACGGTTGCTATAAAGTCGGGGTTAGATCCATTCTTCACTCAATTTTACCCCTTGATCAAGAATATGAAGTCGAATTTGTGATATCACGGACGAAATTTTAGATATGTAGAAATTACAATCCCGGGCATTTTTGAGGCATATTTTTGAGCACTTTTTGGGGTCATTTCAAACATATTGAACTTCTTCATTGTAGAGAGCATCAAAATTAGTATCCTCATCATTCGCCACCAAACCTACAACATTCATATTTTTATGACCACCTCTTGGAGGAGGCCCCATCACATGCTTAGTAATAAGATCGAGTTGGGTCATCATTTGGGCCATATTTTCATTACATTATTGATCGTTTTAAAGCATTTTTGTCACAAGTGAAGATGCCAAAGTAGCTTTGTCTTCCCTAGAATGCCATGCTCAATTTAATTTCACCATTTGGTCTAGAAAAGCTGAAACTACCAAAATGGTAGTCTCATAATACCACCAGCCACAAGTTGGTCAGTTGCCGCTTTGTTAGCATTATTAAGACTCTGATAAAATATTTGAAATAGCAGCTTATTTGGGATACCATGATCCAGACAATGTAGAAATGTCTTTTGAATATAAAGCTACGTTTCATGCAAAGACTCATCATCACGTCTCTGATAATTCATAATTGCATCACAAACGTTGAGCATTTTGGATGCTAGGAGGAATCGTTCAATAATAACATCAGTCAACTTTTCCCTAGAGGTAATAGAGTCATGAGGGAGTTCCACCAACAAATGAAAAGCTTCTCCAATGAGAGAAAAAGGGAACACCCGCAACCAAATAGCCTCTTGTGTGGCACCCCGAGAAGTGAACAACTCACAAACATCCACAAAGTTTCTCAAGTGTTCATGAGGGTCTTCATAGGCTAATGCCCCGAACAAATCCTTCATTTAGAGTAATCATAGAATTGCCCTTGTGTGGAAGTTTGAGCTTCTACTTAAGGAAGGCAAGTGGATTTCACTTGCCCTTCCCATGTTCATAGCATGCAGTTCCTCATTTTGATAACATTCGTTCATCATCCCTACATCACTAGCATCGTCTCCTTGTTCTCTTATATAAGCACCTGAAGAAAACACCAAAAAACAAAATAAAAATTAAAAGTAACAATTACTAAAAACAAGTTCAAAATAACAATGCAATGAAAGAATCAAACACCAATCCCTAGCAATGGTGTCATTTTGGATAATGCTCAAACTATTCTCTTACCATTGGAAGAGTAGGTGGTCACTAGCAATATAAATCCAACGTTATAGAATAGAGCTCAATCCCACAAAGACTAGAATGGAATCTTAGATTCTAAATTCGCAGTTATTAGTGGAATAAGTTGATTGTAATTGCTAGAAAAATTGATTTGGAATTGCCCAATTTACTACTAATTGCGAGTTTGAACAATTAAACTGTACAATAGATGAAAGTATGTAGGGATGTGCATAGCTGAATATTATTCTAATTAATGGGTCTCAATTATTGAATCTAATGACTGATTTACTTATAGGTAACTGATTTACTTATAGGTAGGCTAGAAAACTTGTAACCACAGCCATGATTAAGTTAATTATGATGTATCGATGTGAATCGGTTAAACTTCACTCGCAATTCACACAAGAGCCAAAGGAACCTATGCAAAGTAATAGCTAAATGATCCAAAACCTTAGTCAATTGAATCCTATTATGGCATTCAACTCCAATAAGCATTACCCTAGACTATTATATAATCCTTCCTCTTCGACTATTCATGTTCATGCAATATTCAAAGATCTAAACATCATTGTATGTTTTCCACCTTATATTAAGAAGTATAACTGAAGGAAAGTACAAGCCAACATCAAATCAACACATAATATTTGATTAAATTGAAGACCCATTACAAGAATTAATATCCAACTACATAACACACCACCCAGCATAGGAGTTTTAGCCAATCATACTTAAAATAAAATTAGAGTTAACAAAAGGGTTGTCCATGGTTATAAATTTCAAAATCTAGAAGAAATTTGGTATATAATCCTTTTCTCATATCTCAATTTTTCCTCCCAAAGCTAAGTACAAGACTCTTGTTCTCCAAGTTAGGAATAATGTACTTAAGATCTTTGATTCTCTTCTGAATTGTATACTGAGTATGTGTAATAGTGTCCTCCAGAAAGCAACTCCCTTGACCTTTTTTACTCCAGACAAAAATACCCTTTTGTGAGCATAATCATATTCAAAGAGTAAAGCTCAATATGTAATGAATGATCAACGTATCATTTAAAACATATTTTGAAGTAACATAATCATCATATACATAACTATATGGGAGGAGACCATAATTGAAAATTTAAGACCATGTGAGATACTAGATGGAATCCAACCCTCTACATTAGACCACTTCCCAGGTGGAACTCCGTTAACTTATTAACTTTGTTATTGTGGATCCATTAGCCTTAGCCTACAAAGATGATGAAAGTGAGGTGTCCACAGAGTATATTGGGACTAAGTCCCTCGTTAGGATAGTAGAAAACAAAAATAGCTAAATAGTAAATCAGCAAAGTAAAATGACATAAGCTACTTTACATGGAAACCCTTTTGCTCAAAGGAGGAGAAAATCATGACTTGTACTCACAGGATTTCAACCCAACTCCATTTAACTCAAAGGAGCCAATGTTTCGATTACAAACTCTTTCAATCAAGGAATGTAACTCTAAATCTATTCCCTCTTACTGTGATAACCCTACCACAGGTTTGAGCAAACTAAGTAGCTACTCTACTACCCATTAAATCAACTAACTCTAGTCAACATAGACTTCAACACTCACTATAGCTAACTTATGACGACTCAAACCAAGGGCCTAGTCGTGACACGATTCATGGGGAACCTGAAGGGACCCCAAGCAAGACTCATAGCATATCATTACACATCCTTGATCATGGAAGCAATAAAATATAACAAGTAGTAGTAAATCGGAATAGACGGGGCCAAGGGACAACTTCATAACATCAATATCAAGAGTCAAAAGGAGTTAAAGCTCATAACATAGATACATAACATGTCCAATAACACCTCTACTATAAGATAAGAGTGGGGGCCAAGACAAAGCAACCGGGCTTACAATCATAGTCAAAACTTCAAGAGATAAAGTCTTAATACATAGTAAGATATCATAAGTAATAGCCCAGGAGTGAAGGACTCACCACAAAGCTTGAGAGAAGTCATACTAGCCACGTGGAAGAGGATGCTCAAATGAGACTTCAGTTCCTACATGGTGACATCATGTAGGCATAGAGTATGCATTAGTACATTTGAATGTGCTAATGATGCAGGATGTAATGCAACAATAGATAGACATCATAATCCAAATGCTTAATTAGACAATAGATGAACATATGACAATATGATATGAATGGAAGATGCTTGAGTTAAATCATACTTTCATAGAACATAACGCGTGTGTAAGGAGTGACAATTTCTTAGTGCAATCCAAGGCCTATCACCCACTTGAAGAGACGCATGAGGTATGAATCCCTTGATGAGGTTCTTGAGGTAAAGACCCCCCAACGGGTTGGTAGGTACAAACCCCCAACATGGTTGATGGAGCACAAACCCCACAACAAGGTTGATGGGTACAAATCTCCAACATGGTTGATGGATAGTCGCACCCTACCACCTGTGGTGACCAGCATACAAACCCCTTGATTGGTTGATGAGTACAAACCCTCAACAAGGTTGATGGATAATCACACCCTATCACCCGTGGTGACTGGAGTACAAACCATCGATAGGTTATAAAGGTACGCCCCTTGATATGGTTACCCGATGCACAACCCCCGAGTAGAGCATGGTCACAAGCCAACACTATATAGAAGTAATTTATACCTTCATCCCTCTCATCATCATCTAGCCATCATATACATATATACATACATTTCATCATCATTTCATCACCATTCTATCCTTATTTCATCATCATATAACCATCATATACATATATACATTCCATCATCATTTCGTCATTATTCTATAATCATTTTATCATCATATAGTCATTCAACTTATAAGACAAGCATTGGGCCCTCAACTCCTTAATAAACCATAACTAGACATTTTATCAACCACTTAGAGGGTGTGTAGTGCTAGTGTAAAACCATGCAATTCAAGAGTAAAATCATGCTAAGAAATGCATTGTGAAACCTTTAATAGATACTTGGTAACACCCTCAAGCAATATACATCAAAACCCTTGATCAAATCTTACAATGGATCTTAGATTTATAGCCCAAAACATGGTAAAACAGTCATAATTTCATAAACTTCAACATCGTATGCAGTGATTTTCATAATAAATAAGACCCATAAGTAAATCATCTTTAAATCTTGCAAATTTAGGTAAAATGAGACTTGTGAATCTTGGGTGAAAGGAACCTATGAAAGAAACCCACATACCTTAGCTTTGGAGATGAACTTGATAAAACTAGAGATGGAGACTTGAATCTTGAGTACAATCCTTAAGATCTAGAAAGAGTTTGAGTCTTGAGTTTGGGAGTAAAATATTTGGCTAAGTGTTTGCATGAATATTGGGAATATTTTGAATGATATGAGGGTGAAAAATGACTAAGATAGGTATTCCACATTTGGGAACACTTAGGCCCAAGACTCAAAAGTCCTGGACCGAAGTCAAAACTGGACCAAATTAAACACAGGTGCGGGGACACGATAAGCTTTCTAGAAATCATATTTTGAAAATTTTTTGAATTTTGATAAGGTTGCTCTAAAATCGGGGTTAGACCCATTTTCCACTCAATTTATCCCCTTGAAAAAGAATATGAAGTTGGATTTTCGATATAACACATGAATTTTTACATATATTGAAATTACGATTCCCGGCTTCCGAGGCACATTTTCGGGTACTTTTTGGGGTCATTTCAATATATCCCCCTTGAGAACATTCATCCCCAAATGACAAAGAAGCATATATGAAAGATACAAAATGACCATTTCAGCCCACATAGAGATGCAACAATGCACTTAAACATCATTTGAAAAACCCATTATAAGTGTAAAATCATCATGAACTTATCAATTTAAACATTAATATGTGCAATGACATGAGGGATGAACTTAAGACTTGAGATCCTATAAAGGACTTAGATCAATACCTTAGGATTGAGAGGAGTAGAAAAGGTAAGGATATCACTTTTTCATGTCCGCTTCGTCCTCCCAAGTATCACTTTTCACTTGTTGTTTTCTCCAAAGGACCTTAACGGAAGCCACCTCCTTGTTTCTCAACATCTTCACATGCCTATCCAAAATCTAAACCGGAACATCTTCATATGTCATATTGTCTTCAACCACATCCACAACATCAAGAGGCATAATAGCATTTGGATCACCCACGCATTTCCTTAACATAGATACATGAAATACCGAATGAACAAAATCTATTTCCCTAGGCAATCAAACTTATAAGCTACCTTGCTAACCCTTCTCATCACCCTATAAGGGCCCACATATCTTTGGCTCAACTTTCCCTTCTTACCAAAACGGACCACACCCTTCATGGGTGATACCTTCAAATAAAATCAATCACCAACTTGGAATTCAAGATCCCTTCTCCTCACATTGGCATAGGACCTTTGGTGACTTTGGGCCATCTTCAACCTTTCTCTAATCATCCCAACTACCTTTAAGCTCCAACACATATGATCTAAGAATATCTTCAACGGTTTAGATGGTCCTATCAGCTTGGTCATCCATTTGAGGATGGAAGGTTGTAGAAAGCTTAACTCTAGTTCCAAGACCCCTTTAATAAGAACTCCAAAAGTGTGAGGTAAATTGAGCACCGCAATTCGATATAATGGACAAATGAACCCCATGCAACCTTACCAAGTCATGAATATACAACCTTGCATAATATTCAGCTCCATATGTGGTCTTAATTGGTAAGAAATGAGCCAATTTTGTCATTCTATCAACCACAACCCAAATGGAATCAAACCTTTTTCTAGTCTTGGGCAGCCCAACCATAAAATCCATATTTATCTCTTCCCCCTTCTAAGTAGGAATCTCAATTATAGGGTTAGGCCACCCGACCTTTGATGTTTGGCTTTGACTTGTTGACAACTATGACAATCGAAAACGAATTTGGCAATGTCCCTCTTCATACCTCCCCACCAATACACATCCGTCATATCTCTATATATTTTGGTGGAACTAGGGTGGATAGAATTAGAAGAATTATGGATCTCATCAGGGATTTTCTCCCTCAAACCATCAACACAAGGCACACACAACCTACCTTGGTACCTAAGTGCACCATCTCCCCTTAGAAGAAAACCTCAACTTTGCCCTTTTTCACCAAGGCCTTCAGTTCAATTACGGAGGCGTCAAGATCATGTTTTGCTATTACCTCATCAACCAAGGAAGACCTAGAACCATCCACAATAACAACATCACCACTACCAACCTCCTCCAATCTAACCCCTAATCTAGCCAACCGATGCACTTCCCTAGCCATCTCCTTGTTATCACCATCAGCATGAGTTAGGCTACCCATAAACACCTTACTCAAGGCATCCGCCACCACATTTGCCTTACCCAGAAAATAATACACTCTCATATCATAAACCTTAAGAAGTCCTAACTATCATCCTTGCCTCAAATTAAGATCTTTTTGAGTGAAGACATATTGTAGGCTCTTATGATCGGTGAACACATCACCACGCATCTCATATAAGTAATGCTGCCAAATTTTCAAAGCAAATACTACAACGGCCAATTCAAGATCATCGGTAGAGTAGATCTTTTCATGCACTTTGAGTTGCCTAGAAGAATAGGCTATCACCTTACGATTTGCATTAGCACACAACCCAAACCAACTGTAGAAGGATCATAATACACCACAAATCCCTCAAGCTTATCCGTTAGTGACAATATAGGGGCAGACACAAGCTTATCTTTCAAGGTTTTGAAGCTCCTCTCATATTCATTGGTCCACACAAACTTAACCTTCTTTTGAGTTAATTGTCATAGGGGAAGTAGTAGAAGAGAACCCATTAACAAACCTTTGATTGTAGCCCGCTAAGCCTAAGAAACTCCTAATATTCGATGGGGTCAATGGTCCAGGGCAATTCCTAATCATATCGATCTTTTTAGGATCCACCTTTACACCATCCCCCGACACCACATGCCCTAGGAAAGTAACCTTCTTCAATCAAAATTCACACTTTTTATATTCAACATACAATTTATCCTCCCTCAATCTTTGCAACACAACCCTCAAATGAGCCCTATGCTCTTCCTCAACGAGAATAGATCAAAAATATAATCAATGAACACCACAACAAAAGAGTTAAGGTAGGGTTTGAACACCTTATTCATAAGGTCCATGCAGATGACTGGTGCATTAGCCAACCCAAAAAAGATCACCACAAACTCATAATGCCCAAATCTAGTCCAGAAGGCCATCTTGGGAATATCACATTCCCTTACCTTCACTTGATGATACCTGGACCTAAGATCAATCTCAGAGAAATGGCTAGCCTCTTGCAATTGGTCAAATAAATCATCATTTCTCAAAAGAGGATATCTATTCTTTTGATGGTGACCCTGTTTAGTTGCCTGTAGTCAATACATATCCTAAGGGACCCATCCTTCTTTTTCACAAACAACACCGTTGCACCCCAAGATGATTGGCTAGGTCTAATAAAACCCTTCTCCAACAAGTCCCTCAATTATTTCTTCAACTCCTTTAACTCCTTGGGGCCATAAGGTAAGGGGAAAAGAAATGGGTTGAGTATCGAGAGAAGGTCTATGCCAAAGTCTATTTCCCTTTGGAGAGGAACACCAGGAAGGTCATTTGGGAAGACATCAAGAAACTCATTTACAATCAGAACTGACTCTATAGGAAGGACTTTAGAATATACATCCCTAACCCTCACAATATGATAAAGACACCCTTTAGAGATCAACTTATGGGCTTTAATGCAAGAGATGAATCTACCTTGACCACCACATCTTGACTCTCCCACTCAAGTACGGGTTCATTTTAGAATTGGAATTTGACCCTATGGGTTCTACAATCAATAGAAGCATAGTATACATGCAACCAATCCATTCCAAGATTGACATCAAGTCAACCATATCTAACTCAACAAGATCACAAGGCAAGATTTTATGCAAGATGCAAATAGGACAACTTTTATAGACTTTTCTAGCAACAATAGATGCACCAATAGGAGTACACACCTCATATGGCTCATGCAACAATTCGGGGTCAACATAGAACTTTTTGGTAATAAAAGGGGTAACAAAAGAAAGAGTGGCACGTAGATCAATTAATACATATACATCAAAATCAAAGATTTTCAACCTACAGATAACAACGTCGGGCACCTTATCAACCCCTTGCCTCGTATGCAAAGCATAAAACCAATTATGACTTGGGGCACCATCTTGCTGCCCACCTCTTCCCAATGAAACAGCATTAGCACCTTGTGGACGAAGCTCCTTGTACTTATTGCGATTTCTAAGGCAATCCACCTTTTTGTGACTCACCTCCCTACAACCAAAGCATGCATTAGTATCTCTCAAACATGGGCCCTTATGACCCCTTCCACACCTATGAAACACCTCATTATGAACTACAACACCAACACCTTGGGTCCTTGGAAAGTCATTGACAACCCTTTTTTGAAATGCATGAGAAGACCCTTGGCCCTTATGGAACCAGCCACCCTTTTGGAACTTACTATCACAATGGGCCCTCTTGGCTTCATGACCCCTTCTGTTCCTCAATTTCTTCTCTTCCATTTGTTCAGTATAGGTCATCAAACGGGACAAGTCCGTTCACCAATCAACATATGGATCAACATTCTTCACTCACTAAGTTAGACACCCCCATCACGAACTTGTTCATTCTCGACCTTGGGTAGACAACCAAGTAAGGAGAAAATTTTAAAAGTTTGATGAACTTGAGGGCATATTCCATTACACTCATTCAACCTTGTCTCAAATTCATAAATTCAACCAATTTAGCTTCCCAAAGATCAAGAGGGAAGAACCGATTATGGAAAGCCACTTTGAACTCTTCCAAAAGAACCACATGGTTGACTCCTTTCTCTTCTTTGCATTGGTTCTACCATATATGTGCTACCTCTTTGAGTTGGTAGGCGGCAAACTCCGCCATTTCTTCATGTCTCACACCCATGATGGCCATTATCTTGTAGACCTCATCAATGAACTCTTGAGGGTCCTTATCTACCTTTGACCAATAGAATTCTAGGGGGATTCATTCTCATGAAGTCTCTCACCTGAGAAGCCGCTATAGGAGCATGAGGGGCTTGGGCCCCTTGATTGGTTTGATTTAGCCACATCTTGTACAAACAAGGTGAGAGCATCTCTAAAATCTCCATTGGCTGGTTGCTCCTCGGTTGTGCGGGCTCATCTCCCTCTAGTGTTAGACATGATCTAGCATAACAAAGAACAAGTGTTAGGGAAGATAAGCTTATTTCAACTCTATAGCATGACTTAGAACATCAAGAAGGGAAATAATACCTAAACATCTCACAGCCTCCTACTCATAGTTGTGGTGCACAACACAACCATGAATAAGACTCTATTCGACGCGGTGTGTTGGACTCCGAGGATCTAACAACCTAGTGCTCTGATACAAAGTTTGTCATAAACCAAGCTTAGAGCCTAGTCATGACACGGCACATGAGGAACCCGAAGGGACTCCAACAAACCTCATAGCATATCATTATATATCCTTGGTCACGAAAGCAATAAAATATAACAAGTAGTAGTAAATCAAAATAGATTAGGCTAAGAGACAACTTCATTACATCAACATCAAGAGTCAAAAAGAGTCAAAGCTCATAACATAGATACAAAACATGTCTAGAAACACCTCTACTATAAGATAAGAGTGGGGGTCAAGACAAAGCAATCGACTCACCCTCGTAGTCAAAACATAAGTCAAGAGAGATTCTTAATACATAGCAAAAGATCATAAGTAACCTCCCAGGAGTGGAGGACTTACCACAAGCTTGGGCAAAGTCGTACTAGCCACGTGGAGGAGGATGCTCAAGTGGGACTCCAATTCCTACATAGTGACATCATGTAGGCATAGAGTATGCGCTAGTACATTTGAATGTATTAGGTATGTGGAATACAATGTAACAATAGATAGGTACCATAATCGAAATGCTTAATTAGAAAATAGATGAACATATGGTAATATTACATGAATGGAAGATGCTTGAGTTAAAATCATACTTCTAAAGAAAGAACTTACCAAGTGTGTAGGGAGTGACCATTTCTTAGTGCAATCCAAGGCCTATCACCTGCTTGGAGAGGCGAATGAGGTACAAACACCATTATGAGGTTGTTGAGGTACAAACCCCCCCAATGGGTTGATGGGTACAAACCACCAACATGGTTGCAGGAGTACAAAACCCCCCAACAAGGTTGATGGGTATAAACCCCCAACATGGTTGATGGATAGTCGCACCCTAACACCCGTGGTGACCAGAGTACAAACTCCCCGAAGGTTGATGAGTACAAACCCCTAACAAGGTTGATAGATAGTAGCACCCTACCACCTGTAATAACAAGAGTACAAACCCCCCGATAGGTTATCAAGGTACGAAACCCTTGACATTGTTACCCGACGCACAACCCCCGAGTAGGGCATGGTCACAAGCCAACACTATATAGAAGAATATCATTTTTACCTTCATCCTTCTCATCATCATCTAGCCATCATATACATACATACATTTCATCATCATTTCATTACCATTCTATCCTCATTTCATCATCATATAACCATCATATACATACATATATCCCATCATTTCATCATCAGTCTATCATCATTTTATCATCATATAGTCATTCAACCCATAAGACAAGCACTGGGCCCTCAACTCCTTAATAAACGATAACCTGACATTTTTTCAAACACTTAGAGGGTGTGTAGTGCTAGTGTAAAACCATACAATAAAAAGAGTGAAATCATGCTAGGAAATGCAATGTGAAACCTTCAATAGATACTTTGTAACACCCTCAAGCAATATACACCAAAACCCTTGACCAAATCTTATTATAGATCTTAGATTCATAGGATAAAATATGGTAAAACAGTCTCAATTTCATAAACTCTAACATAGTGTGCAATGATTTTCATAATAAATAAGACCCATGAGTAAATTATCTTTAAATCATGCAAATTAGGATAAAAGGAGACTTGGGCATCATGGGTGAAAGGAACCCATGAAAGAAACCCATATATCTTAGTTTTGGAGATGAACTTGATGAAGATTGGAGATGGAGACTTGAAGCTTAAGTGCATTCCTTAAGATTCGGAAAGAGTTTTGAGTCTTGAATTTTGGAGTAAAATATTTGGCTAAGTGTTTCAATGAATATTAGGGAATGTTTAGGATGATATGAGGGTGAAAAATGGCTATGTATAGGTATATCCACATTTGAGAACATTTAGGCCCAAGAATTAAAAGTCATGGACCAAAGTCAAAACTGGACCAAATCTAAAATAGGTGCACCCCTTTGGCGCGCCGCGCTAGGGGCGCAAAAAGCTCTCTAGTATTCGCATTTTTTAATTTCAAATTTTGATGTGGTTGCTCTAAAATCGGGGTTAGACCTTTTTCCCACTCAATTTCACCCCTGGACATGAAATCGAATTTTTGATATCATGCTCGAATTTTTAGATATATGAAAATTATGATTCCAGACACTTTCGAGGCACATTTTCGGACACTTTTGGGGGTTATTTCATAACTCTAGCTATGAACTCAATAATGAAGATCAAAGAATTGATTCATATTGGATCCATTTATAGTATAGGAATATTTTTACAAGAGTCAAGCATATATTTAAGAATAAAGAGTTACACAAAAGCAAGAACAACTCTGATCTTCCTAGTGTACTATTCGAGATCCTCACGAAAAGGACTCATTCAATGTACATTAAAACCCTCGAGCTTTCTTCTCAAGAAAATATGGATATGTATATCTAACATCAGTAATATTTAGAGTATTTTCATTGGATGGACAATTTCTGTTGAGCAGGCAGACGTGCATTGACAAATAACAAACTGTTAGTGCACAGTGTACTGTTTGTCGGGTGTCACTTTTAAGTTCACAACACTTATGAGATCAGGTCCCTTATCTGCTCCCATTGTTTAGTAAATCATCAAAATGTCATAATATCATTTTCCTCTTTTTGATGATGATAAACCCATGATGTGTCTAGCAATGGATTTCAACACATTCAACATGATACAACAATTTCAGCTTAGTTGTTTCACTATATCAATAAGGTATCTCCAATAAAGTCCTTGTATTAGTGTAATGACCTTGTTAGTCATTTTTGATTTCATCTGTTTAAATTACTATTTTACCCTTTCATAAGTTGTTTTTTTTCCTATTTTGAAGTATATGTGTTGTTTAAAACTAAAATTCTGAGTTTTAAAAGTGAAAAATAAGAGCTTTAGCATTTTTTGAAGTTTAAGTTGTTGAAAAGAGAACATTGGACCATTCTATGTTTCAGGTGTCAGATTGGAAATCTATCGATTCCATTAGCTCTGAAGCATTGAATTTGGTCTATGAGATATTACTGAACTGAATTTGGAGTTAAGATGAAGATTTTGGATCCAAACTTATGATTTTAATTATTTCAAGAGCTAAAGTATGAGTTTGGTCAACATTTGAAGTTTGGAAGCTCGGACCAAAATTTCGACAGCTCTAGAGTTTCACTTGGTGAACCTATCACTAGAAATGATCTTGTTATAATATTTGAAGTTTTTAAGGGCATTTTTGGTTTTTTGAGTTCTAAACTAGTTTATGTGAGTTGTATTGGTAATTGTATCGAGGAGGACTCAGAGTCAAATTTTGATAATTCTATCGAGTTTAAATCACTATTTTCGATATAGAAACATGTCTAGTTTGTGAATATTGGGTTTCGAATAGACCCTGGGGATCCATTTTAAGATTTGATCATCGTTGGTGTGTGGGATCTGGTGCAGGGTAATTTTACCCTTTGCGTTCGTGGAGGTCATTTTTCTGCCCATTTTCGCGTTCGCGGATAAGCTTCTGTGTTCACAGAGGTCTGTGTCTCTTTGTTCTACATGTTCGCATATTCCCATCTGTATTGATGAAGTATAACTTGTCCTAATCAGTTTTATATCAAGAAAACACCATTTTCACCATTTCCAACATTTCCAAGCAACTTGAGGCAATTTTTGGCGAAGTTTATTGTAGGATTCTTTTGGATAAGTGTTTCTAACATCGTTTTGATTAATTTCGTGACTTTTATCTTGATTTTGTCTTTAATATCATGATTTTTACTGTCAAAAATTGAAAAGTTTTGGTCTATTATTTGGAAACTTTAAATGATGATTTCTCCTTTAGTTTAAACTCAGGTTTAGTGGGATTTTCACCTATGAACTCCTTTTGTCACATAGATTCATAATTTCAAGTCATTTCTAGATTCGAGAACTTCAAATTTTAGTCCTAATTTTGATCATTTTGCACCTAAGACTACTTCATATCAATATGAGTATCAAAATTCATCTCTTGATGTGTAATATTTATTATTAATAGTCATTGATCGATTTAGTGATCATTTGAAAGCTTGAGTTGATTGAAAGCTTGTTCGAGTGCGATTTTAACATCGAGGTAGGTTTGGCTAATCATTTTAGGACTACATTGAGTTATTAGATATGTTCATGTGATAATTGTAAGATTCAGATTTATTCATGAGTAATTGGACTGGTATGATAGAAAGTTGATGGAAATATGATACTGTTTATGCCAAAATTTGAGTATATTATGATCCTATGAATAAATTAAGATGAATATTGAGAATCGAATATTTTGGATATTTTTCTGATAATATGAGACTTGTGATATTATATAGGAGAGTTATGTGGTAAATTAATGATAATTATGATGTAGTTAATTTTATGAGCATATTTTGGAGCTTACTGAGTCTGGTTTCATTAACACTTTGAGTATTGACGAGAGAGTGATGATATGAACTAAGTGATGGCAATGTGGTACTAGATGATGCACTTGGCATGGCCTTTTTGGTGTTATGACTGATATGTATGTCATTTATCATGTTAATATATATATATATATATATATAGATATAGATATAGATATATGTTGTATTGTGTCATTGACATCACACATCAAATATTACATTTGCACCACTAAGACATTGTGTTACTTGAGATAGTCGTATTACTTGAGATCTATTTATCGGTACCAGAGTTCGACGAGGTATATTCATGTTGTTATACATCTTGATATTGTGACACTGATATGCATTTCATCTTATATTGCATTGGCTTGAAGATAGTTGTGACACTTGAGATATATTTATCGACGTTAGAGCCCGCCGAGGCATGTTATTATTTCCATGCATCTTGATATAGTGACATTAATGGCTGTCAAAATACAACATTTTTGACACTTAGAACTTAGAATTTTGTGTGCTCTCAATGCGATGTTAGCTGGTTTTATGTGGTTTTGTACTTTATTTGCAGGATTCCAGGGTTGGCCTTGATTTTGGGAAGAAAATGCAGAAGTTTCTGATTTTGGTGAAGTACAAGACCTTTTACGGGTCATGAAGTAGGTTCAAAGGACAATTTTGGTGAGGGGCTGATTTTCTAAAGTTTTTTCTACGACCATGCAGATGGGTCGGGGATTACTTTACGAGCCATAGATCATATTTTGTGCCTGAGGTTCAGAAAAGAAGGACTTTCTGAATATTCATCAGATGAAATCCCCTACAAGTTGTAGAACAATTTATGGACTATAGAGGTATGTCATAGATCATAAGTCCAGGTTTTCAGCAACAATGTACGAGGCCCCAATTATGGGTCGTGGAATGTAATACGACCAGTAAAGTTATTCGTGAGGTGTGCCAACCCAACTATCTTGTTGCATAGGACTTGCATTTTAATTATTATAAATAGGTTTTTAGGTTATTTTTCATAATGTTTTCTAGATATTTGAACAGTTTGAGAAAAGAAATAGTGAGATTGAGTATAAAACATTGGAGAGTTGTAATAATCACTTGTACTTTGATTTGATCTTATAATCTTGTGATTCTCTTTGAGGCTTAGATTACTTGTGTTTAACTCAATTGTATAAGTGTTCTATTATGTTATTCTAATTCATAAGTCATGCATCTACATATATCATGAGTAGTTAAATCAACAACTAGGGTTGTAGGAACCATGAAGAACTAACAAGGTAGAATCGGATAATTTACAATTCTTGAAAAGTATGCATGCATGTATTAATTAACTCTCTTCATTTTGCATGTTTTTTAGTGGTGGCGAATATTAGAATCTACCTAGTGTTACTGACTAGACCAAGATAGTAATGAATAGGCAAAAGAGATTAATATATAGGATTCGATTGATGTGTTCTCATCTAATCAACTGAACTGGGCCAAGGATAGGTTGTACTGCGACTAATAGGTAAGGGTTAGTAATGCACACTGCGGAGATGGGCCAAGTCATATAGTGAAATTTGCCTCTCGCCTGGACCAAAGGGTTTGGTGAACTTAACCTACCATTCTACATGTTACACACTAGAAAAGAATTAGGTTATTCGATGTTACTGAGTTTAGGAATCATGGGGAATACAAAACCCTAGTTCCTCTCCATGTTGGTTAAACTCTTGTGTTATTTAGGTTTATTTTTCTACTCATTATTGCAAAACCCATCCTTTTCGGGAGATTAGTAGGTTAATCACTCAAATTACATTAATTGAATTCTCTCAAGTCTATGTCTTCCCTATAGGTTCGACCCTAACCTTGGTTAGATTCTATTCTTGACAACAATTGGTTTATCCTCAATAAGGAGGTGCAACTGACAAGATTTTGTCACTGTTGCCGGGGAGTACGGTTAGACTTGGCTAATTCAAGTAATTTGGGTAGTAATCATTATTTTCTCCATTTTATATTTTTTGTTGTTTTTGTTTCTTTGTAGGGTATAAGTGTAGTGTATGCCCAACATATGAAGTCGAGGCAGGACCTTGACTCTGTCTGACCCAAAGATCCAGAAAATGCTTAGAAGAATGGCCCAAGATAACACCAACATTGCGACTAATGCATCTTCAAATAGGAACAGAATGAGAACGCCTGATCATGAGAACCCACCTCCTCTTGAGGACATTGCTCTAAAGCCATAGTTTCAATGCCAATGCTTATCAATGGAACCAATACAGGTTGAATCCTACAGCTTTGGAGGTGACTAGAGCTATTATCTTGCCACATCTACCCGCTGACATAAAGTTCATGGTTTTGAGTAGGTTGCTTCAGAAGTTGTAGAACCATGGGTTGTTTGCGGACTTACCATTAGAGGATCCTCATAGCCATTTATACAACATTGCATTTGTCTGCAAGAGTGTGTGATGGAAACACAAAATCTATCTATGGATGCTACGGGACTTCATGTCCTCCCATTGTCTCTTATAGCCAATGCATCACTATGGCTACCTGAGCTCCCACAGAGTTTGATCACCAGTTAGGTTAAATTGCAGAAGGCCTTTTGGAGAGGTACTTCCTGAGGTTAAAAAAGCTTAAGTTGAAAGATTAGATTAACATCTTTGAGAAACTTCCTGGTGACTCGATCAGTACTACATGGGAGCAATTCACTACATGCTTGAGGAGTGTCTCAGACCATAAGATTGTTGATGATGCCTTAGTGGAGATCTTCTACCATGCCCTTAATAAGCACAATCAGGCTTGTGTTGATACCATTATGGGGGCATGCTCTTAGATCAACCATTCACAAGAATAGTAGAAAGGATGGAGAGAGTGGTCAATACTAATTATGCATGGGGGAAAAGAGATAGAGCACCTACCAAAAGTTTGTTCATTGTCAGTATTGGTTCAGAGCAAGCTAAGATCAATGAAGAGATTATGCAAGAGCTTGCCTGAATTTGTGCCGCCATGGAGGTGATGATGAAATAGAATTATGAGCGAGTAAATGCAGTTGTTCGTGAGTATCCACGTGCACTCGTGTTTGATGATCCCTACTATAAGAAGGACATTAGTTTTATTGGTATTCAGATGGTGGGTTTCTAGACCAACACCCGAGGGTTGAATCAGACTATTGGTGCCAAGGACAAGGAAACTAAGGTCGTAACTTCAATCGAGATGGATCTTTTAGGGACAACCACGTAGGATACTATGATCTGAATAGGGGCTAAGATAGAGAAGTAGATTGGGGCCTCAGAGATGGTTGCAGAAATGGTCCATATATGCCACCACATAATTGCGACTCAAGTATGAGTAGCTCCAGTGTTGAGGAGATATTTGACTGCTTGTTAAAGAAAGTTGAGACATAGGATGAGAATCTGAGGCGGATGAAGTCTAAAATATCCAATATTCATTACAAAATTAAGTCTCATTCTGTTACCATCAAAATAGCTTGAGAAATAGTTTGATTAGGTGTTGACTCAACTAAATCAGCGTCAGAAAGGTACACTGCCTTGCAACACAGTTCAGGGCAGTGCATGGAGGTCACCACTCATGCTGGCAAGAACACCATTGACCCTCCCATGCCAATTGATGAGGATGATGTTTGAGAGGAGATGGTTACAGCCAAGGATATGAATACAAAAGATGATCATGGCAAGGATGGGTGAGTGAAGTTGTTGATGCACCACAGAAGTTAAAGCCCATTCCTAGGCCTCCTTCTCCATTCCCTTAAAGAATAAAAAAGAGGGAGGAGGAATGCAAGTTCAAGCACTTTCCTCCATGATGAAATAACTCTTCATTAATATCCATCTCATTGAGGCATTGGAGAAGATGCCAGGATATGCAAAGTACATGAAAGACCTAGTTACAAAGAAGCACACTGAGTCATGAGCTCTCCCAAGAGCATCAACATTGCAGTATGATTGCTATGAGGTCTTTGGTCTAAAAGCGAGAAGATACCGATGCTTTTGCCGTACCCTGGACCATTGGAGATATAGAGTTCACAAGGGCATTATGTGATCTAGGGGCCAGCATTAATCTAGTACCCCTTGCAGTCTTCAAAAAGCTAGGATTGGGTTCCCCTACTTCGACAAGCATGCGGTTGTTGATGACTGGCCGCATGGTGAAGAAGCCTGTGGGGGATACTATATGATATGCTTGTTAAGGTTGAAAAGTTCATTTTCCACATAGACTTTGTGATTCTATATTGCGAAGTTGACTTTGACGTCCAAATCATCTTGGGAAGACCATTCCTAGTCACTGGTCGAACACTAGTAGATATGGAAATTAGTCAACTCAAGTTTCGATTGAACAAAGAAGAAGTTGTCTTCAATATCTGTTAGTCTATGAAGATGCTAGATGACTTGAAAAATGATGTTTGGGCACTAGGTGAAGTCTAAGTAAGCAAGTTGTCCAAGTTGTGCGACGACAATAAATCAGGCGCTACTTAGGATGCAACCCAAGATTTCTGATATAATAGTTGTAGTTATAACTTTGTTTTCAGTTTTTGGTCTCATAGGTAGTCTATTTTCTTGTATTTTTATTTTAATCATGGACATTGGGCTAGTTGCATATAGGGTAACAATGTGTTCTTTGAAGAATGTGCAGGTACATAGCTAAGTCAGCCACTCTTGGCTGAGAAGAGCATGAGGAAGTGTCTCTACGACTGGTTCTATGGGTTGTAAATAACTCTATGACCCATACGCCATCTTGTACACACTTCCAGTGAGCAATAAGTTATGCACTCCAATCGACGAGCCAACTTTATGATCCGTAGTTAAAGCTACGAGTTATGAGTGGGGCTCTTAGACCCCAGGTAAGTTTTCTGAATTTGTTACTAAGTGTTGAGGTCTCTACAACCAACTCCCATGAGTCTTACTTCATTTTATAGCTCAAAGGCTAGTTTGTGACACCCATTACTGAAAAATAGGGTTTGGATGTTCTACAAAACCATAATTGATCAGCTGTAAAACTCTTTATGGACCAAAATTGGGGTTTCGTAGAGCCCAAGCCCATTAGTTTTTAATTGACCCAATCATAGTATAAATATTGGGGTCAATACATTTTGATCCCATTTGAGCCCTGATTTACAAATCGTGCCCAGCCATACCCCACCCTAAAACTTTTGACCACCGATAACAACTACCCCTTCATTTTCCGATGAGAGTTTCTGGTGGCCTAGGGTTTTTAGTGTCTGATAACCTCATTCATCTTCTATTGTGTAATCACCCAATTTGGTAATTTTTTGTTAAACCAATACCATTAATTTTCCAATTCTTGTATGATCATATTGAAATTTATGTCAACAACAACAACAACAACAACATACCCCAGTGCCTCAAAAGGCTCCCGCTCATTGCGGGGTGAGGGGGGGTCGGAT
>JAOTQR010078407.1:0-11319 GCA_025774065.1 Solanum ossicruentum
ATATATATAACATTAGTTTAAATTACTCTTTCATCAATGCATAGAAAAATCATCATCTTTACTAGAACATGCAAAACTTTTATTCAAAATACTTGTTTAATGCATGAAAAATCATAAATCTCATTATCAAAGAATATATAGGAAATCCATGATCATCAACTTTATTATGGTTCATAGAAAAGTATCCACGAATGAAAATTTTAATAATATAAAAATAATAACAATCTAAGTGCATGAATATCTCTAACTCAATGGAAGAGGAATTAACTCATTTAGAATTCAAGACATAGGGTAAGACTCTACTTCAATTCAATTATGGAGAATAAACATGTGGGCACGTGGATGAACTCAATCCAATGCTATGAGTAGCCTTAATACCTGAAAAATTGATATTAGCATCAAAATTTTATGAGTACAAGCTTCCTTGGGGAAAATCCTCGATCTTGGTAGTTCATTTAAAGTAAAAAAACTGGGAAGGACGTTGGTTGAAGGAAATCTCTTTGATTCTTGAGTTCTTCACTTAGAATCTTTAGAGTTCTTGATGAAAAACCCTATATTCTTGAAAAAGAAGAATCAAGAAATCATTTCTTGGGATTCTTGAATTCGTCTTCTTGAAACTCTAGGTTATGATTTAAGATTTTATTAGAGATCATGAAAAGATGAAGAAATTTGAGTTGGTTAGATTAAAATTCATGAAGAATTACTTACCTTGAGGATGAATCTTGAAGGTTAATCCTAACTTGATGATTCTTGAGCGTTTATGTTTAGGAGTGAAGGAAAGGATTTTTAATTATGAAAGTGACATTTTATGCATTTTAGGACCTTAAATAGACCACCAAAGGTTTTGGGATAAAAGTACCCTCAAAATAAAAAGAAAAAAAAATCATATCTAATCCAGTAAGAGTCTACGTCAGGTCCGCGACGCGCTCTGGGCGCGGACCTTCAGGCAGCTCTACACCGTTTCATTAAAATGGTCATAACTTTCTATTCTGAACTCTGATTAACGTTAAATGGGATGCATTGGAAAGCTAATTCAAATATCTTCAATTTGACATATTATGGGTTGGTCATTTGAAGTTTATCCTTCTCTCGACTCATACGAAATTTTAGTTGGCAGAAATTCTTTGGACTTGGCTTGATGTAAAAGATCTCTTATGACTCTAAATCACATCTAGTATACTTTAAATACTTATAAATTGATCCTAGCATATATATACAACCTAAAAATCACTAGTCCATCTAATTTTTATAAAATCTTACGTTTGAACTCAAATGCTTAGAAAGTTTTTTAGCTTAACTTCGTACTTGAGGATTCGTGTGACTTTAGATCATCTCCAATTTTATTCCCACATTAAGAAATTGACTTTAACACTTAAATTAATTAAAAATTATTAACTAAAATCCTATATCATTTGAACGGTGGCTCAATCTCAGCTTCAAAAAAAAATTAAGGTGTTACATTATACTCGAATGATGAGTAAAGGTAGATATCAAGGAACGAATAACAATGAGAACTCTTCTCAAAACTCACTCAATTGATCAAACTCTCGACTCATCAACCATCACTCCTCCACTATCATCAACACTTCTATCAAGACTGAAAAGCAGGATCACTCAAAGGACTGGGAACGAAAGATCATTAGCACGATTAAATTGAGAAATCTTAGTTGAGGATATTAATAATGAAGTACAATCTCCTTCAGCTATCAAAACTCACTCTGTGTCTACAGAACTATACGCAGTATAAAACTCAGGCCACATCTCATTAAACATAGGACTAGAAACTCTTAGATCCATAAGGTAAGATCACTTCTTATCTTGAAACTTAACTTGAATGGGAATCAGCATGACGTGCATCGGACTAGGCCATGGGCATGGCACTCATATACCAGACAGGAATGAAATATCACTTTGACTAAAGTATAAGGACTATATGAGATGGAAAAAGATTGATATCTCATCTTGATCATCCCATCTCTATCGAAAACTCAAGATCTACTCTATTTTATCACCTCATCACCTCCCCCTTAGCTCAAAGGTCGTCTCTCTAAGTTTGCAAATCAATTCACCTTTCTAAGATATACGTACATATCTCTACATTGTCAGGGAATCACTATCCACAATAATATCTTAATCTCTTTGGTTATACTATAGTCACATAATAAAATAGCCTCTAAGATTCTCTTCGAAAATACCACTGTTAGCTTCCCCCTGTCTCTATGGAAATCTTTCTATATTTGCTACTCTTTTTGGCATACATAACCACTTTCCACAACTCTTATAATCTAACCTCTTCTTGTTATCTTCAAACACTCAACTTTGGTGCTCCTATAAACTCATTTGTATAAGACTTAGACTATCATGGAGAAGTCCTCATCGTCTATCCATAAGCCCCGATCGACTCATTTACTAGAGATGACAAAGAATGCTTACATCAACCTACTCCACGTTGACAACTCAAAAATACTATCTACATTCTTATAGCAGTCATAACTTAGAGTTGTACATATCCTTACATAATCATGGGTACACATCTCAAACCTCTTCTCATCTATTAAACTATTCTAGTTTCACTAGTCTTACTTAAGAGGCACTTGTACCCTGCCCATAGCATCACTTTCCTTACAATTTACCATCTCCATACACTATGGCAAGCCTCTTAGAGAAAATCTCCAACTAGGACTATCACTCTCACGATACTATGTCCTATTTCACACTACTCCCCAAAATTCAAGCTTAGGGTCTAGTACTAACATGTGCATCTATCACATACCTCTCTAACATCAAACCAACTTACAACTACTAGGTAAAAATTTGGAATATAGGCTAACTAAAATATCATAGAGAATACTCAATTAGCACATCCTCTCTTCATAACTCAAGTACCACTCACCCATTCACTATACTTCCTTATCTGGATATGGTTCCTCACTTTATGAATCTCATGTGGCTCACACTTCAGAATCATAAGCCTAGTTTAGATGTATCACATTGAAAGTACTATGTTCCCCTATTCAACATCAATACTTCACCCTCAATGGTATGAATACTAATAACATATTAACATAAACCTCCTTCTAGTTTTGAGCATGTTCTAACATATTCTAACAATAACTCTTTCTCTATACCTCATCATGAAAGTCAAAGGGTACTTGTTACTCTTTCCTCAAAACTTATGGAAATTGAGTTGTCACCTTATTACTTACCTAATAGATACGTAACTCTAGTCAGAAACCTCAATCAACCATCACTTTTGCTATCTCGTCCCTTTCTTTCCATCATCATTTTTCTAACTCAGGGATAATTCGATTCTACTGGGGGTTTATGAGACCTCACGTCTCACTCTTAAGTGTTGACATTAAACTCTTTAGAGACATAAGTTTCTCTCCTATGGGTATCATCGGAAGCAAGTTTTGAAAAAGAGGGTCTGGGTACATCTAGAACTAACTCAAATGCACGATTCATATGAGTAATGGTGCACTCTTTCTAGTCAATAAAATTAGCACACTAGTGACTCAAGCCCGATGCAGTCTCTCTACCATTCTAACTGCTTATTCTGGGGTCTCATCGGTAAGAGTTTGGACATTGCTACCTCTATCACCTCATGAATTGGGAATAGTCGATAGGTTTAGAGCAGCACATGAATCACCATAGATTTCTTAAAAAATAACTCTAATCGCACGGTTTATAATTTGAAAGAAGGGGAAACCTTTTCTAAATCTCAATAGTCCTTCATTTATAGAAGTGGAACCCTCACAACCATAATTAAGTTCCTATAGACACGGCTTCATAGACACCCTAGGACACTTGAACTCTGTGCTATAATTTCAAGTTTTTCACTCAGCAAGCCTACACCTTGGACGTAGCCGAAACTCAAAAACCATTGCTTGTTCCCAAGCGAATCACCTTGGCTCAATTCACTTATTCAATTAGCAGAATATTTAGTAAAACAAAAGAAAGTACTCAAGTGGCATGGAAATTCTCATGTAAAATAATTTTATATCTTATATTAAAATAACTCAATGTTTCAATTGAAATAAATAATGATAGTTTTTCAAAATTAACTCCGAAAGTCAGACAGACTCTACTCTTCTCTATCTATCTCAGTCTATAAAGCCTCTATCAACTCATAAGAAGGTGGTAAGACATGTTCAAGGCTACCTCAAGATAATAAAAAAAAGGAATGAACAAAAATAATAGGGATCCTCCAAAAGTAATGAGGTCTCACCACTATCTGCGACTGAATAGATCTTCAATGAAGTGCTTGCCGAGAATCTGTAAAACTATTACCTGCATCATGAAATGATGTAGTGTCGAGTGACGTCAGTACTTGGAAGGTACGGTATGTAAGTTTGGCCAAAAGGTATTAAGAATAGGATATCACTTTAAAATTGAACTTTGAGGCTTAATTGACAAAAGTATGTTATGCAATTAAAATATATGTTTTTGAACTCGTTTAAACATGCAACTTAATAGAAAGAAATACTGGTTATAATGTATTAATGAACACAACTCAATATATAAAAATTCCTATACTCAAATGCTCAGCTTTGCAAATAGCTCAACTAAATTAAATATGCAACATAATAAAAAGAAATATATTAATAAAGAAATGATAAATCTCAGTGTGTAAAATAATAAACTTTACTTCTTGGGGAGTTTCTCTAACTGACAACCATCATTATGAGCTTCATGATGATATAACGTCTTGCCCATGCTGCCAGAGCTGTCCCATACTTTGCCGAGATAAGGAACGAAAACTAGGGGAGTGGGTCCATCCTAAAACTAGGCCATCTCAGTGGTGAGTGAGGAGTTGTACCTTGGTATAATCCTATCCTACGCTGGCTACGTAGTTTATGAATTCAAGCTATTATTACTCTCACTCATATCGGTGCTCAATACTACTCCCAAAATTATTAATTATATGCTCAACTTAAAAAAATATTCTTTCTCAAAGTATTACTTTCTTCTCTTTGGGACTTAGCCCAACTTAACATTCCTTTAACTTTTCTCAAAACAGTCTAAAATCATAGGTTTCATGCTTCACTATTTATAAAATACTTATGCTAATACTTTTCTTGAGATTAAAGCACGATATCAAGATTCATAGATATTTGTAGTAATGTTGGGGTTTTAAAAGTAGTATCTTAACTTAAGACCCCAATTTAGTAGAAAAATTTAGTAAATTTCATGCTTTTCTTCAAAACTCATTAAATCACGCATTATCTCATCAAAATGTGTTCCTTAAAATATAACTCTTTGGACTCAATAAAAAATATATATAATGTTAGTTTAAATTACTCTTTCATCAATGTGTAGAAAAGTCATCACCTTTACTAGAATATGAAAAACTTTTATTCAAAATACTTGTTTAATGCATGAAAAATCATAAACCTCAATATCAAAGAATTTATAGCAATACCATGGTCATCAACTTTATTATGGTTCATTGAAAATTATCCAAGAATGAAAATTCCAATAATATAAAATATAAAAATAATAACAATCTCAATGCATGAATATACCTAACTCAATGAAAGAGGAATTAACTCATTTAGAATTGAAGACTTAGGGTAAGACTCTACTTGGATTCAATTATAAAGAACAAACATGTGGGACGTGTAGATGAACTCAATCCAATACTATGAGTAGCCTTACATACCTGAAAAGTTGATATTACCATCGAAATTTGATGAGTACTAGCTTGCTTGGGGAAAATCCTCGATCTTGGTAGTTCTTTTAAAGTAAAAGATTGTGATGGACATTTGTTGAAGGAAATCTCTTTGATTCTTGAGTTCTGTACTTAGAATCTTTAGAGTTCTTAATGAAGAACTCTATATTATTGAAAAAGAAGAATCAAGAAATCTTTACTTGGGATTCTTGACTTCGTCTTCTTGAAACCCTAGGTTATGCTTTAAGATTGTATTAGAGATTCATGAATAGATGAAGAATTTTGGGTTGGTTAGATTAAAATTCATGAAAAATAACTTACCTTGAGGATGAATCTTGAAAGCTAATCCTAACTTAATGACTTTCTTGATGATTCTTGAGCATTTATGTTTAGGAGTGAAGGAGAGGGTCTTTAATTATGAAAAGTGACGTTTTATGCGTTTTAGGACCTTAAATAGACCCCCAAAGATTTTGGAATAAAATTACCCTCAAAATAAAAAGAAAAAAACATCGTATCTTATCCAGTAAGGGTCTGCATCAGGTCCGCAACGCACTCCGGGCGCGAACCTTCAAACAACTCTGCAACCCTTCACTCAGATAGTCATAACTTTCTTCTCCGAACTCTGATTAACGCGAAATTAGATGCATTGGAAAGCTAATTCGAATTTATTCTATTTGATATATTATGGGTCAAATAATTCATTATACTCTAGGAGATATGGTCATTTGAAGTTGACCCTTCTATCGACTCATACAAAAACTTAGTTGGCAGAATTTCTTTGGACTTGACTGGATGTAAAAGTTCTCTTATGACTCGAAATCATATCTAGTATATTTTAAATACTTAGAAATTGATTCTAGCATGTATATACAACCTAAAAGTCATTGGTCCATCTAATTTTTATAAAATCTTACTTTATAATTCAAACGCTAAGAAAGTTTTTAGCTTAACTTCGTACTAGAGGGTTCGTGTTACTTTAGATCATCTCCAATTTTATTTCCATTTTAAGAAATTGAATTTAATATTTATACTCAATTAAGAATCATTAACTAAAATCCTATATCATATGAACGAGGACTCAGTCTCAGCTTTAAAAAAAATTGGGGTGTTACAAATACCCCAGACATTAACTACTCCAATAGTTAATTGTCTTATCCCTCATCCTCTATAAGATGTGAACTCGAGTTCAATTTAATTTCAATTTCTAAAGTCTTGCCTTTCTACTCGAATCTATGTATTTCAAATCAATTGCTTTCCTAGACATACACCGTATTATCGAATCATACAAGGCTATAACTAATATGCTAAAGTAACAATAAAGATCAAATGGTATTTAATTGAAAAGTTCAACTTTGACTTTTCAGGGTCTTACACAATGAAGAAGTAGGAATCATTCTTTCATTTACATGTCTGTCACATAACATACGTGGTATGAAGCAGGTGGTACGATGTTTTCACCTTATACACGCGCATATGTCTTATCCCAACATCGTACAACCTAACATCGTACAACCTTGATCTAGACATTTTCGATGTCTAACCCGAGTTTATCTCTATAATTATTCTCAAACTCATTTTCTCAAAGAGACTCTTGTCTAATTTTCAAAACAAGTCTAAATATGAAAATGATATTTATCTCTTCACGATCTCCAACATAAAAGGCGATTGCTTGTGTGAGAGAGCCAATCTCGTGACGTGTGGCATATTAAACATTATCACATACCTTTAAGATATAAAATTAATAATCTTATACTGATGAGAATGTTATAACAACAAAGTTATATAACAAATCAAATCACATCCTACGTAAGCCTTGAGACGTAACATGCTTCTCAAGTAAGTCTGTAGATATCACCTTTGTAAAGGGATCAACTACCATTTCACGAGTAGGAATGCATTGTAAATTCACCTCTCCACTTGCTATTATGTCTCATAAAATTACACTTGATATCAGTGTGTTTGATTTTGCTTTGATAATTAGGATCCTTTGTATATGTGATAGCCGCTTGATTATCTCCATATAAAGTCATAGACTCCTCAGATTCTTTACAATACTCAAATGCTTAAAGAGTCTCTTGAACCAAATAGCTTCTTGCACTGCAGATGCACAATCCACAAAGTGCTAGGTTATTTCTTACTCTTTTCACGAAAAATGGCACCACCATTTAGTAAGAACATAACAAATGTTAATATTGTGATCATTTGCATCTATATAACCTCTTTTAAATATTCTGCAGTTCCCTCTATATATCAGAATATTCTCTTCACTATCTTCCAATGATTTCTTTCAGGATTTGATTGATACCTGCTTAACAGACCTACAACAAAACACATATCTGAACGAGTACACATCATAGCGCACATCAAACTTTCAATAATACTGGAAATATGAAACTCGAGACATTTTGTCCTTCTCTTTATTAGTCTTCGAACATATTTCAAGACTTAAAAATTCACATCCAAATATTGAAGTATCAATGGGTTTGCAACTATTCACTGAAAAAGTTTCTATATATTCTTTATGTATGTTTCTTAAGATAAACTAAAAAATTTCTTGGAATGATCTCTTTGGATCTTCATACCTAATATATAGTCTGCTTCGCCCATATCTTTCATATCAAATGACTTCATAAATCATGACTATATAGTTATTTCAAATACTCCAAATCATTTTTGGCTAATAGTATATCATCCACATAAACAAAAAGAATTACAAACTTTGCATTGGATCTTTTCACATAAATTCAATGGTCTTCATCGAGCATGGTGAAATCTAATGAAATCACCTCTTTATGAAATCTGAAGTACCACTGCCTAGAAGATTGCTTTAAGCCTTAAATGGATGTTTTTAATTTACTAACTTTCTTTTACTGACCTTTAACAATGAAACCTACAAGTTGTTCAATATAGATTTCCTCGTTTAATTCTCCATTGAGAAGACCAGTCTTCACATCCATTTGATGTAATTCTAAATCTAAATATGCAACTATAGCCAAAAGTAGTCGAACAAAGGTAAATTTTACAACTGGTGAAAAGGTTTTCACATAACCTATTCCAGCTTCTTGAGTAAAACTTTTAGCTACCAGTTGAGCTTTATGTCTTTCTATTGACCCATCCAATTTATATTTAACCTTGAGAATCTACTTATTCATAATAGTTTTACGTCCTTGTGGAAGGTCAACTAGATCCCGAACTTTGTTGGTTTACATGAACTCTAATTCTTCTTCTATCACTTTCGACCATTTATACTTTTCAGGACTCAATAAAATCTCAGTCACAGAGTTAGGTTCATCCAACTTCGTGGGAGATACCAAGAAAACATAATCCTCAATCTGATAAGATCGTTTAGGTACTCCTTTTTTGTACTCTTACATAGTTTAAGTTCAAATTCCTCTATAGGAATTTGGGATTCAAAACTCCCACTTGGACCAGGAATCATCTCTTGATCAATTGCCTCATTGAATGCATCCGATTGCATTATCTGGTCTTATGAATTCAACATTTGATACAGAGGCTCATCTTCAATTATATCACTCCTTTTTTGAAAAAATATTTTAAAAAAATCTGACATCTCGTGATTCAATTTCGGTCACGCTTTCATCTTCGAATTCATTAATGAGCAAAAATCCTTTGGAGCATTCTGACTATCTTATGAAGATACGTTTCTTTCCTTTTAGAATTAATTTACCAAACTCACCCAAATGATCTTTAATGTAAGCAGCACAACCCCAAGGTCATAGATAATCTAGGTTTGTTTTATGACCAGTTCAAAATTCAAAGGAGTGAAAGTTACTGATTTAGAAGGCACTTTGTTCAAAATATAAGTTGCAGTCAATAATGCATCTCTCCAAAAGGAGATAGGCAAACTTTTCTATGCTATCATTGACTTTAACATATCCATTAATGTCCTGTTCCTTCTTTCAGCCACACCATGTTAGTGTGTGTAAGGAGTAGTTAACTGTTTGATTATGCCCTTTTCATTCTATAACTCTTCAAATTGATTTGACAGATATTCATGTCCTCGGTCCGTTCTTAGAACCTTTATTATTTTCCCTAATTGATTTTTAACTTCATTCATATATCTTTTAAAGTACTTTAATGCTTTAGATTTATGAGAAATCAAGTAGACATAATTAAAGCGCGTGAAATCATCAATGAATATAATAAAATATGTGGCGCTAGACCTTTCTTTAACATTCATTGGACCATATATATCATAATGGATTAATTGAAGTAGGAACTTTGCTCTCTTAGCTTTGCCAAATGATTTTCGCATAATCTTTCCAGTAAGACCAATTTCAAGAGTTGGTAGTTCAATTTTAGATAAAGGACCTAAATGTCCTTCTTTTGCCAACCTATTCATTAGTTCTTGCCCTATGTGACCTAATCTAGCACACCGTGTAACAATATCTATATCATTATTACTTGAAGAACATGCCATTATACAACAGTGAATATAATAGTCATAAGTTGAAAGATTACAATCTAAACTGATGAAGCGATCACAATGTAGTCCAAAATTATACAAAACATTATCTAGTGTTATTCTTATATCATTGCAACTAAAAGAATAAATTGGAACCAACATCTAAAAGCACTGATATAGATACTTAGTTTCATTGAATCTCTGGAGAATATAGAACATCATGCAACATCAAGGATCGACCACCAGGCAAGTCTATTTTGCAAGTGTCTATTCTCTTGACTTCTAATCTTGCATTATTTCCCACATAAATCAATCTAGATCTAGAAGTAACTTGACGAAACTCCACAAACGCTTCTTGATCTAAACTTAATGCTTGCAATATATACAACACTTAGAGATGCATTTAGAAATGCTATATTTTTCGGCTTGGTACATTCATGAGTGAAATGCCCCAGTACTTAGCAATTGTAGAACATCTTAATTTGTCTCTTTTCTTAACAAATCTTTTTCCTTTCTTGAAATTTTGGTTTGTGCTTTTTCTCAGAGGGTCCTTTCTCGGTCTCCTTACACTTTCCTTTCTTCTTCCAATTTTTCTTGCGCTTGGAGCGTGAAAATTTCGTACCACTTGATTCAACCATAAAAATTTTAGTAGTAATTTTAGTAGCACCAAGCCACTTATCTTTAATTTTCAACATGTCGCACAACATTAGAAGTTTTTATGCTTTCATTGTGGGTCAGGTTAAACTTTAAATGTTCCCAACTATTGAGAAGGGACTAGATCACTGCTTCTGTTGCTCATTAGATAGAATGTGACCAACACTCTTAAGTTGGGTAATCATTTTTGACATCACCCTAAGATGTTGCTTGATGCTTTGATCATGAAGCCTTTTGAAAGTGTCAAACTTGATAGTTAGCTATCTTAGGCTGGTCACAGAAGTGTCCCCATACGTTCCTCATAAGTATGTCCATATCGCATGAGCATTAGAAAATTTCTCATGCAAGAATCATTTCATCAATCACAGAACTTACAATGATTCCACGTGCAATGGAATCTGCCCTTTTCCAGGCTTTGTAAGTTTCAAGATTTCCCCTGTGGTGACAATGTTACCCTTTTCTAGTTGTCTTAGTACATGGTTTATGTCACGGCCCGACCCCGGGGCCGCGACTAGTGCCGATTAGGCACTATTATTGATACCAACCCACGCGACGACATGAACAATTC
>JAOTQR010078408.1:0-11319 GCA_025774065.1 Solanum ossicruentum
TGGTGAGATACCTATTGGTATCTTTCTAATTAAATTACCAAACACGTCAACCTAGTTGGAATAGGTTTGGGGGAGCTAGAGAATTTTCTATTCATATGAACACAATATACATCCATCCTCTCTATCAAATGTATTTGTATTCAATTAAAGAGAGAGTGAATAAGATATATAATTGATTAAAAATATAAATAAGTACAAAATTAGAAAAATATATAAAATACAGTCTAATTTTATATTCAATTAAAATTAGAAACAATTGATACAAAACAAATATATAATACAATTTAAAATAAATACAAAATACAATCCTCTCTCCACTCTCCACTCTTTTGATCTCACACGCTTGCCTCCCCCCCCTCCCCTTCTCTCCTTTTAATATGTAATCACTTCGACACAAATCAGTGTGCTTTTGTATTTTTTTCCTTCTAAATCAGCGAAAAAATATTAATATTTTTTAGATTATACATAATAAATCAAAGTATAACTATCGAATTCTATTTAATGCTAAAACGATGTTATTTTGATAAATTCCTCTTTTACCAATTTAAAATATTGAAAAAAATTACACTTATATGTGTGTAACGCCCTCGTGAAATGATGGAAATACCCCTAAAATTGACCTTACGCATAACGTGATTTTTCTTGCTTCGCTTGCAAATTTGAGACCGAATTTGCGATCAGTGCGAAAAATCAAGTTAGAAAATAGTCTCAACTCGACAAAAACGCGAATTATTTTTTCTAAGAAAGCTCAAAACAGTGGGGTTTCCGCATTCCTTCTGCGACGCGGAGTGGACGCGAAACCACATTTGATATTTTTTTAAAAATTGACAGAAAGTGAGAAATTCGTGAAAAAGTGCTAAAAAACACTAGCGCGCGTCCCTTACTAGTGTAGGGGAGACAGTTTTTGTTTTTTTTGGAGGGGTAATTCCGACTTTCTCCACACCTTATATCCTAATCTAATACGTTTTTAAGTCGTATTTAGTTCCTAAAACGTTTATTTCTTCATTCAATTCCCTCAAACAAGCGAACCCTTTCAAGAATGTACGCTTAAGAGCTCAAGAAACAATAGTAGGGCTTAGGGATTTCTCCAATTCTTCAAGAAAGTCCTTCCAAGGTATGTAAAGCCTATCAAAATCTATATTATTATTAATTTGGGATTTAAATTTTCTAATTTCAGAAAAGATTCCAGTTAAACTATAAGATTTAAGAATTTTTCATCCCGTACGAGTAAATTCCATCTAGATGTTTGATTATGCACTCTTTTAATATGAAATTATGTCTTCTTCCTGATTGTAGTATAAAGTTGAATTATTGTACAATCTTTACTGTGAACGATGTATTTCTTGAAACCTTGAAATTTATCCAAGAAAAGCAAAGCTAGTATATGAGTAGTTAAATCAAGTTAAAGAGTGACTTTCTTGAAGATTTTCTTAATATTTTAGTTGGATAATCTAGCATGTTTGAAATTGCATGAAAGACATTAGTTTCAGTAAAGATAAAGATTTTAGTTGAGAAAGCTTCGTAGAAAAGTTGGGCTAAGTTCCCGAGAAACCATATTTCAAGAAGTTATATTTCTTTAAGTATGAGCTAAGTAAAGAAATTTTGGGAGTAATATTGAGCACCGATATGGGTGAGAGTAGAATAAATTACTCACGCTCATATACTATATAACCAACATAGGATAGAGTTGTACTATAGTACTTTCCTCTTGAGCTGCTGAGATGGCCCAGATTTGGGATGGATCTATCTCCTAGCACTTCGTCCCCTACCCGGGGAAAGTACGGAATGACTTTGGTAGTGTGGGCAAGACTCTGTATCAGTACAAAGCTCATAGTATTGGTTGTCGATTAAAAAAACTCCCCAAGCTAAGAAATTTATGTTTACTTACTATTTTCAGCATATTATTTTTAGCATGTTATTTTCAGCATACCAGCCTTGATGATTATTGCTAACTAGCTATGATTCATGATTATGTTTTTTAGAACCATTTATGATATACTGTTTAAATATTTTTTTCATCTTACATACCATACATATCACGTACTGACATCCTTGGGACCTGCATCATTTTATGATGCAAACACAAGCTGCTCCGTTGAGAACTTGAGAGCTTTCAGACTAGTGGTGAGGCCTTTTCTCAGTCAGAGGCTTATAGTTTATGTTATTTCGTTTCAGTCTTTACCTTTATTTCTGGCTACTTGGGGCCTGTCTCATTAGCCCTTTTCAGATAGCTTAGTAGAGGTTCCAAAGGCCACATGTTCAGTATTTCAGTTTTCAGTTGTTCATATATTACTTAAAAGCCTTTTCATGCAATTATGCAGACAGTTATGAACTATCTTATTGTTTCTTTAGCCTTTCCACTCTTATTAAGTCTTCTGTTGAGTAAGTAGCTAGGCCAAGTGGTTCGCTTGGGACTAGAAATGATTTCTGAGTGCCAGCCACGTCCAGGGTGTAGGCTCGGAGCGTGAAAAACTTGGTATCAGGGCACAAGAAGAGTCCCAGGGAGTCTATGGAACCGTGCTTAGTAGATTCCGTATAATGGGTGTGAAGTGCGCCACATCTATAATAGGGAGGCTATGGGACATTAGGAAGTGTCATCATTACATGTCATTCCTTGTCTTGTGCTTCAGAGTATATCTCTGTGGAGTCCATTCTAACTCGTGCATTCACGCCGTGTTTTTCAGATCATGCCTCTTCGTAGAGCTAACAGGGCAGTCAGGGGCAGAGGACGCCCATCCAGGAGGAACACAAACTAGCCTGGCCAAATTCTTGAGGAACCTAAGGGCCCAGCTGTGCCTGTGGAGTAGCCACAGCAAGCTGACATTACTAATGCTGAGCTTCGCTAGGCCATTCAGACTTTGGCTCAGGCAGTCACTAACTAGGGAGGTCGCTAGGGAGATGGCAAGAATGATGGGGCGGATACCGCTAAAGTTTGGGAGTTTCTGAGAATGAACCCACCAGAGTTCACGGGGTCTGATGTGAAGGAGGATCCTGAGAATTTTATTGAAGGACTTCAGAAGGTATTTCAGGTGATGCGTATAGCTGATGCTGAACGGGTTGAGTTGGCTGCCTATTAGCTTAAAAGTGTAGCTAGACTCTGGTTTGACCAATGGTAGGGGAGTAAGGCAGATAGGGCGCCAGCAGCTACTTGACAGTGTTTGAGGATGCCTTTTTGGAATAGTATTTTTCCAGGGAGATGAGATAGGCTAAGGTGAGAGAGTTTCTAAACTTGAAGCAGGATAATATGAGCATACGGGAGTACAACCTCAAGTTTACTTAGTTGTCCCATTACGCTCCAACTATGGTGACAGACATGCATACGAGAATGGATCTCTTTGTGTACGGGCTCTCTCGAATGCCTAGGAGAGTGGGCAGGAATGTGATATTGATTGGGGATATGGATATGACCCGTTTGATGACGTATGTGCAGCAGGTAGACGAGGAGAAGATGCAAGATAGGGAAAATTTCATTAGTAAGAGGGTCAAGACCTCAGACATGAGTCAGGCAAGAGAGGGACTGGAGGTGGAGGTCACACATTCTTCCAGCCTAAGACAACCTCCAGTATCTTCATCCGTTAGTACACCTGCACCTATGGTCAGAAATAAGCAAGGATCACAGCACCGCAGATTCCCGAGCAGCTAGTCACAGGGTAGCATAACTCTATTAAATCATTATCCTACTTGTGGTAAGTGTGGTAAGTCTCACCCCGGAGAGTGTCTGCTGGGCATGAATGGATGTTTCAAATATGGTCAGATGAGGCATTTCTTGAAGGATTACCCTATGGGGAAGTAGAATATGAGAGACACCAGATCACAAAATGTTTATTCAGCACCACATGGTAAGCCACCTCACAGGGGTATTATAGCAGGAACAAGCGGGGGCACAAACTGCTTGTATGCCATGGGTATCAGACTGGAGTTGGAGAATTCACTAGATGTGGTTATGGTTATGCTCAAAATCTTTACTTATGATGTATATGTATTATTAGACCCTGCAGCCACATTGTATTTTGTAACCCTATGTGTAGCTGTGAAGTTTGGGGTCAACCCTAAATGTCTTCTTAAACGTTTCAGAGTTTCTACTTCTATTGGAGAGTATTTTAGCCCAAAGAATCTATAGGGGCTGTCCAGTCTTTGTTTATCATAAGACCATTGTAGCTGATTTGGTGAAGTTAGATATGGTAGAGTTTGATGTCATCCTAGGTATGGATTGGCTTCATGCTGGGTATGTCTCCGTAGATTGCAGAAGCAGAATAGTCAAGTTTCAGTTTCCTAACGAATCAGTCGTAGAGTGGAGGGGTAACTCAGTTTTCCCTAAGGGCCAGTTTGTTTCATATCTCAAAGCTAGAAAGTTTATTCCCAAAGGGTGTATATATCACCTAGTCAGAGTTCAAGATTCTTGTGTTGAAGCACTATCTCTTCAGTCTGTCCCCGTTGTGAATGAGTTCCCAAAAGTCTTTGCTGAGGATCTTCGCGGAGTCCCTACTGATAGGGAGATAGACTTTCGGATAGACACTCTTTCAGATGTTCAACCTATCTCTATCCCTCCATATCGTATGGCTCCTTCGGAGCTAAAAGAGTTAAAGATACAGCTGAATGATCTTTTAGATAAGGATTTCATTAGACCGAGCGTCTCACCTTGGGGGTGCTCCTGTTCTTTTCGTGCGTAAGAAGGACGGTTCTCTACTGATGTGCATAGATTACCATCAGCTGAACAAGGTCACCATTAAGAACAAGTATCCTTTTCCCAAAATTGATGACTTATTCGACCAACTTTAGGGTGCTACTTATTTTCCCAAGATAAATCTTAGATCTGGGTATCATCAGCTTAAAGTTGGAGAGAAAGACATCCCTAAGATAGCTTTCAGGACCTGATATGGTTATTATGAGTTTTTAGTCATGTCCTTCAGGCTAACAAATGCACCAGCAACTTTCATGGACCTTATGAACAGGATGTTGAGGCCATACCTTGATATTTTCGTAATTGTGTTCATAGATGATATCCTGATCTACTTCCGTAGTAAGGAGGAGCATGCAGACCATCTTAGAGTTATCCTTTAGACGCTTAAGGATCAACAACTATATGTTAAGTTTTTTAAGTGTGAGTTTTGATTGGAGTCTGTGGCATTTCTGGGGCATATTGTTTCTGGTAAGGGTATTCGGGTTGATTCCCAAAAGATTGAGGCAGTAAAGAATTGGCCAAGGCCCATAACTTCCACAGAGATAAGGACTTTCTTGGGCTTGGCGGGGTACTACAGACAGTTTGTAGAGGGGTTTTCTTCTATTTCAACTCCCTTGACTAAGTCGACTCAGAAAAAGACCAAGTTCGAATGGTCAGAAGCTTGTGAGAAGGGCTTGTAAGAGTTAAAGACTAGGCTGACCACAACCCCGGTCTTATCCCTACCAAATGGAGTTGATGATTTCGTGGTTTATTGTGATACTTCTATAGTTGGCTTGAGTTGTGTGTTAATACAGAACATGCAAGGTGATATCATATGCCTTCAGACAACTTAAGTTCATGAAAAGAACTATCTAATTCACGGTCTTGAGCTGGCTGCGGTGGTGTTTGCTTTGAAGATTTGGAGACACTATCTATATGGTGGGCACTTGGATATATTCAGGACCACAAGAGTTTGCAGTATGTCTTTGGCCAAAAGGAGCTGAACTTGAGACAGAGGAGATGACTGGAGCTACTAAAATACTGTGATATGAGTATCCTCTATCATTTAGGTAAAGCTAATGTGGTTGCATATGCTCTTAGCAAGGTGACCATGGGGAGCACAACCCATGTTTAGGCTGAAAAGAAAGAGTTAGCTAAGGAGGTCCACAAATTAGCTCGTTTTGGGGTTCATATTGAAGATTCTGACAAGGCAGGGCCATTGTCAGAAATGGGTCAGAGTCATCTTTGGTGGTAGAAGTGAAAGAAAAGCAAGACAAGGATCTCATCCTTCTCCAATTGAAAAAAGATGTTCAGAAGTAGAAAGTATTAGTGTTCTCAAAAGGGGGAGATGGTGTCCTGAGATACCAAGGTAAGTTGTGTGTGCCAAATGTTGACAACCTTAGAGATAGGATCTTGGCTTAGGCTCATAATGCCAGATACTCTATCCACCCTGGTGTAAAAAAGATGTATAGAGATTTGCGAGAAGTTTATTGGTGGGGTGGTATAAAAGAGGACATTGCGGATTTTGTGTCTAGATCACCAAATTGCCAGCAAGTTAAGGTTGAACACCAGAAGCCTTGTGCTGTAGCCCAGAACATAGAGATTCCCAAATGGAAATGGGATATGATTAATATGGACTTCATAACAGGCTTAACTCGATCGCATACACAACATGATTTTGATATGGGTCATAGTAGATAGAATGACCAAGTCAGCTCACTTCCTATCTATCAAGACAACTGATACAGCTGAGGATTATGCCAGACTCTATCTTAAGGAGATTTTTAGGCTGCACGGGGTTGCTATATCCATTATTTCAGATGGAGGATCTTAGTTTACAACATAATTTTGGAAGTCTTTTCAAAAAGGGCTTGGTACGAAGGTGAATCTTAGCACAACCTTCCATCCATAGACCGACGGACAAGTAGAGCGAACTATACAAACTTTGGAAGATATGTTGAGAGCTTGCGTGATAGACTTTAAAGGTAATTGGGATGACCATTTACCTTTGATTGAGTTATCTTATAATAACAGTTTTCAGGCCGGCATACAGATGGCACCATATGAGGCTTTTTATGGGAGAAGATGTAGATCACCCATAAGATGGTTTGAGGTTGGTGAGGCAGGATTGATAGGACCTGATCTAGTCCAACAGGGTATGGAAAAAGTAAAGGTTATTTAGGAGAGGCTTAAGACAACTCAGAGCAGACAAAAGTCTTACACAGATGTTAGAAGAAGAGACTTGGAATTTGAGGTAAGTGATTGAGTGTACTTGAAGGTATCTCCAATGAAGGAGGTTATGATATTTGGGAAGAAGGGGAAGCGTATTCCACGATATATTGGGCCTTACCAGATTCTGAGAAGAGTGGGCAGTGTTGCACATGAACTAAAGCTACCAACGGAGTTGAGTGCCATACATCTAGTATTTCATATCTCTATGCTTAAGAAGTGCTTGGGAGATCCCTCCCTAGTTGTCCCAGTTGAAAGTGTTGGGATTAAGGACAACTTGTATTATGAAGAGATTCCGACATAGATATTAGACCGATAAGTTCATAAATTAAGGACCAAGAATATTGTTTTAGTGAAGGTTCTGTGGAGGAATCAATTCGTAGAAGAAGACATATGGGAAGCAGAAACAGACATGAAGGCCAAGTATCCACATTTGTTCGTTGGCCTAAATGAGGACATTGAATGTAACTCTCATATTTCATCTTGAACAATTATGTTTGTTAAGTTCGAGAATCTTATATTTTGAGCTTGCTTTGTTCGTATCGTTCTCATTCGAGAATGAATGATCCTAAGGAGGAGATATTGTAACGCCCTTGTGAATTGATGAAAATACCCCTAGAATTGACCTTACGCATAACGTGACTTCCCTTGCTCCGTTTCTAAATTCGAGATCGGATTTGCGATCAGTGCGAAAAATCAAGTCGGAAAATAATCTGTGCCTCTTCTGCGACGCGGAGTGGACGCTGAACCACACTTCAATTTTTTTCAAAAATTTGCGAAAAGTGAGAAATTCGTGAAAAAGTGCTAAAGTGCACTAGCGCGTGTCGCGCACTAATGCAGGAGGAGACAATTTTCATTTTTTTAGGAGGGGTAATTCCGACCTTTTTCACAACCCATATTCTAAACTAATCCATTTTTATGTCGTATTTAGTCCCTAAAATATTTATTTCTTCATTCAATTTCCTCAAACAAGCGAACCCTTTCAAGAACATATGCTCAAGAACTCAAGAAACGATAGTAGAGTTTAGGGATTTCTCCAATTTTTCAAGAAAGTCCTTCCAAGGTATATAAGGCGTATCAAAATCTATATTATTATTAACTTGGGATCTAAATTCCCCAATTTCATACAAGGTTCCAGTTAAACTATAAGATTTAAAAATTTTTCATCCCGTATAAGTAAATTCCATCTAGATGTTGGATTATGTACTCTTTTGATATGAAATCATGTCTTCTTCCTGATTGTAGTATAAAGTTGCATTATTGTATAATCTTTACTGTAAATGATGTATTTCTTGAAATCTTTGAAATTTATCCAAGAAAAGTAAAGCTAGTATATAAGTAGTTAAATAAAGTTAAAGAGTGACTTTCTTGAAGATTTTCTTGATATTTTAGCCGGATAATCTAGCATGTTTGAAAGTGCATGAAAAACATTAGTTTTAGTAAAGATAAAGATTTTAGTTGAAAAAACTTAGTAGAAAAGTTGGGCTAAGTTCTCGAGAACCAGATTTCAAAAAGTTATATTTCTTTAAGTATGAGCTAAATAAACACATTTTGGGAGTAGTATTGAGCACCGATATGGTGAGAGTAGATTACTCACGCTCATAAATTATATAGCCAACATATGATAGGATTGTACTATAGTACCTTCCTCTTTAGCCATTGAGATGACCCAGATTTGGGATGGATCCACTTCCCTAGCATTTCATCCCCTACCTCGGGAAAGTACGGGATGACTCTGGTACAGTGGGCAAGACACTGTATCACCACGAAGCTCTTAGTAGTGGTTGTCGGTTAGAGAAACTCCTCAAGTTATGAAAATTATATTTAATTACTATTTTCAGCATATTATTTTTGGCATGTTATTTTCAACTTACCAGTCTGGATGATTATTGCTAACTAACTATTATTCATGATTATGTTTTTTAGAAGAATTTATGATATATTATTTAAATGTTTTGGCCATCTTATATATTGTACATACCACGTACTAACGTTCTTGGGACATCGTTTTGTGATGCAGATGCAGGTGACCGAGTTTCTCAGCAGCCGCTCCGTTGAGAACTTGAGAGCTTTCAGACTAGTGGTGAGGCCTTTTCTCAGTTAGAGGCTCATGGTTTATGTTATTTTCTTTCAGTATTTACTTTTATTCCTGGCTACTTGGAGCCTGTCTCAGTAGCCCTTTTCAGACACCTTACTAGAGGTTCCGTAGGCCACATGTTTAATATTTCAATTTTCAGTTGTTCATATATCACTTAAAAACCTTTTCATGCAGTTACGCAGAAAGTTATGAACTATCTTATTGTTTCTTAGCCTTTCCACTGTTATTAAGTCTTCTTCAGTAAGTAGCCATGCTAAGTGGTTCGCTTGGGACTAGAAATGGTTTTCGAATGCCAGCCATGTCCATGGTGAGGCTCGGGGAATGACAATTTGACCCTAAACAAAGTTTATTACTTTCAATTTTGGCCAAAGCATGCCATATTTCGATTTTGTTTTTTATTTACACACTAGACAACTGTAAAAAAAAAGTAGATTCTTCTTCACCATACCTCAACTCCGTAGTGATACCACTATATATAAATATATATCATGTATAATGTGGATACATGTAATACCCTTTAAAATATGTGTGTGACATATAATGATGTATTAAAAATGACATGACATACAAGTTGTAAATTCAACTAATATTCAATAGCTTGATGTGTATTTTACGGTGAAAAGCTGGTCAAAAGGAAGAAAAGAAGGAAAGCTTACGTAATGCCACATCCATAGAGTAAAATACATTACAACAAGTGTCAGTTCTTTTCTTTAGAAAGTTTAAAATAAAAAGCGTTACGTGTTACACCGAATGACAATTTATATATTATTTTAAAAAGACATAACGTGCAAACAACAAGGTCTTGGTCAGAGAGAGAGAGAGGGGAGGGAGAGAATATACTATTCATATGAACACAATATACACTCATCATCTCTATCAAATGTATTTGTATTAAATCAAAGAGAGAATGAATACAAAATATAATTAATTAAAAAAAAGAAATACAAAATACAATCTAATTTTGTATTCAATCAAAATTAAAACAATTGATACAAAAGAAATACATAATACAATTCAAAATAAATACAGAATACAATCATCTCTCCACTTTTTTGATCTCGCTCGCCTCTCTCTCTCTCTCTCCTCTTAATATGTAATCACTTTGACACAAATCAGTTTGCTTTTATATTCTTTTCCTTCTAAATCAACGAAAAAAATATTAATTTTTTTAATTATGTATAACTAATCAAAGTAGAGCTATAGAATTCTATTTAATGCTAAAATAATGTTATTTTGATAAATTCCTCTTTTATCAATTCATAATATTGAAAATAATTACACTTTTATGTGAGCCTTGTTACTTTAAATCTTGGTCCGAGTATGTCATATTTCGATTTTGATTTTTTATTTCACACACTAGGCAAGTGCAAAAAAATAAATAGATTCTTCTTCACCTTTCCTCAACTTTGTAGTGATAGCATTATATATAAATATATATCATGTATAATGCATATATCTATGATACCCTTGAAAATATGTGTGTGACGTATAATGATATATTAAAAATGATTTGACATACAAGTTGTAAATTGAACTAATATTCAGTAGTTTGATGTGTATTTTACGGTGAAAAGCTAATGAAAAAGGAAGGAAAGAAGGAAAATCTCACGTAGTGTCATGTCTATAGTGTAGAATACATTACAGTTGGTATCGGTTCTTTTCTTTCAAAAGTTTAAAATAAGAAGCGTTACATGTTACACCGAATGACAATTTATATATTATTCACAAAAGATGTAACGTGCAAATAACAAGGCCTTTGCTGGAGAGAGAGAGAGAGGGAGAGAGAATTTGTTATTCATACAAACAGAATATATATTCATCCTCTCTATCAAATGTATTTGTATTCAATCAAAAGGAGAATGTATATAAAATATAATTGATAAAAAAATAAAAAATACAAACTAATTTTGTATTCAATCAAAATTAGAGTCAATTAATACAAAATAAATACAACATACAATTTAAAATAAATACAAAATACAATCCTCTCTCCACTCTTTTGATATTGCTTGCCCTCCCCCCCTCCTCCTTTTAATATGTAATCATTTTGGTAGGGTCTGCAATTAAGAGATATGATTCTCAGGGGCATCTCTTGAGACTCACCTCAGGATAGAACTTTCCGCTCAACAATTTCGTTCCGGTACGTGTCTGCCGCATTTCCGTAGACTCAATTACAACTTTGGGAAGGCTCGCTCTTCCATTTGGAAGAAGTTCATTGACGAACTGAGAGAATTGGGGAATCCCCAAGTCAACGCGCGACATAAGGTCGACTAGGCTGTGCCAGCAGCCGCGGTAAGACGGGGTTTGATCAATAGGAAGAGGAGGAAATATG
>JAOTQR010078409.1:0-11318 GCA_025774065.1 Solanum ossicruentum
GGTCTTGTACAACCAGTCCCTCTTTTTTTTTTCTTCTTTTCTCTTTCTTTCTTTCTTTCCTTTTTTTTTAAACTTTTTTTTTCCATTTTTACCTGTTTTCCCTTTTCTTTATGGACAACACCCTATAAATAGGGGTGTGCTTGTTCATATTTTTCAATCAAAGTTAATGTCTAATTCTATGTGTCTTTTGAGGTATGACTTTCTTCTTCTTCTTCTTTTTGTCCTTTTCCTTTTTCTTTTTTTTTTTAGGCAAAAGGAGTGATATTTGTGCTTTGTGGATTCTATAACATAAGAATTCGATCTCAAGATGCGAAGGGATATGTTCTATGTCCCTACTTTGAGATCATCAATTTGATGCTTTACGCTATTCTGAATGTTTAAACATAGGGGACCAACAAAACGAGATTTTACGCTGTTCTAAATGTTTAAACATAGGGGACTAACAAAACGAGACTTTACGCTGTTCTAAATGTTTAAACATAGGGAACCAACAACACGAGACTTTCTGCTGTTCTAAATTTTTAAACATAGGGAACCAACAAGACGAGGTTTTCCGCTGTTCTAAATGTTTAAACATAGGAGACCAACTATGCGAGGCTTTCCGTTGTTCTAAATGTTTAAACATAGGGAACCAACAATGCGAGGCTTTCTGCTGTTCTAAATGTTTAAACATAAGGGGACCAACAATATGAGACTTTCTGCTGTTCTAAATGTTTAAACATAGGGAACCAACAATACGAGGCATTCTGCTGTTCTAAATGTTTAAACATAGGGAACCAACAGTACGAGGCTTTCCGTTGTTCTAAATGTTTAAACATAAGGGATCCCCAATTCGATACTTTACAAAGTTCCCAATGTTTAAACATAAGGGACCCCCATTTCGAGGCTTTACAATGTTCCTGATGTTTAAACAAAAGGGACCCCCAATTTGAGGCTTTATCATGCTCCGAATGTTTAAACATAAGAATCTCCAACTCAAGGCTTTACAATAATTCAAATGCTTGTGAAGACGCCATCTTAAAGTGCAAAGGGATAATTTTTTGTCCACCTTAAGACATGGAAATTTGGAGATCCTTTAAGGATAAGCCCACCAAAAGGCCATCTTAAGGTGCAAAGAGATAATTTTTTGTCCACCTTAAGACATGGAAATTCGGAGATCCTTTAAGAATAAGCCCACCAAAAAGCCAGCTTAAGGTACAAAGGGACAAATTTTGTCCACCTTAAGATATGAAAAATATAGAGATCCTTTTAAGGATAAGCCCGTGAAAAGGCCAGCTTAAGGTGCAAAGGGGATAAATTTTGTCCACCTTAATGCATGACAATTTAGAGAAATTCTTGTGGTATAATAGGATGGATACTCATCTTTATCCTAAGAAAGGCAATTTGATAGAATGCTTACGATGTAAAGAATAGTTACTCATTCTTGCCTTGAGAAAGGTAAATTTAAAGGTCAAGACTTGAAGGGTTTTACCTTTCAAACTCGACAATTATAAACACTTTAACATGCATGCTTAGAGGATTTGAACACTTCGACTTGCAAACTCGGAGAGTTCAAAAACTCCGACTTGTATACTTGGAGAATTTGAAGGCTTTAATTTGCATATTTGGAGCATCAAAGACTTTAACTTGAGAACTTAAAAAATTCAAAGACTTCAACTTGTGTACTTGAAGAACTTGAAGACTTTGATTTACATAATACTTGGAGAATCAAAGACTTCAACTTACAAACTCAAAGACTTTAACTTGCAAACTTGAAGAATTCGAAGATTTTAACTTGTATACTTGAAGGATTTGAAGGCTTCAACTTGTATTCTTAAAGAAATTGAAGTGTTTGATTCTTGAAGACTTTAATTTGCATGCTTATAGAATCAAAGACTTCAACTCACATTGCTTGAAGAATTTGAAGACTTTGATTTGCGTACTTACAGAATCAAAGGCGTCAACCTGCATACTTGGTTAATTTGAGAACCAACTCATAGACTTCAACTTGTAGACTTGAGGAATTTAAAAACTTCAATTTGCAAACTTAATCAAATTTGAAAGCCTCAAGCATGCTATTGAGTGAGCTCACATTTCGTAGGGCTTTGCTCCCATAAGGAATCAAGTTGGGATATATAGTTTTTCAACACTCATGCAATTGAACCTGGAATATAACTTTAGGCGCCTATGTACCTCAATAAAGAGGATCAAGTCACAACATAGTTCTGGGGGGAGTGTTTTTTTTGTCCTAACTTTTGCCTAGGCTACCTCTTTCGAGATTTTACCTAGCAAACACATTTTTTTGGGTATTGTACATAGTTTATACTCTTCCGGGCCAAGAGGATTATGCAGCTTTATACTTGTACTTCAAGGAGCATCATTTTCCTTAAGGATAGTACCTCTTAAGAAATTTTGCATTTATAGGACCGAATCTTATTCTATCTGCATCGACAAGCTTGCAAGAACCATTTGAGTATACTTCTTATAGCACATACGGTCTATCTCACTTCGAGGTAAATTTTCCCCTCAACTTGCGCGAAGTGATAATGGGCTTCCTTACTACAAGTACTTGGTCTCTAGCTTGAAAACACCTCGAACAAACCTTTTTGTTGAAAGCACGAGACAAATGAGCTTGATAACATTCAACGTTTTGTTGGGCTTCCAATTTCTTTTCATTAAGTGCTTCTAACTCAACAAGACGTAGTCGGGCATTTTCTTCTTTAGTAAGCCCTTCTTGGATAGCCAGTCTCAAAAAAGGTACTTGACTCGAGTCGAAGGACTGCCTCAACTTCAAAAGCAAGTGAATATGGAGTTGCTTAAGTTGGTGTACGTTATGTTGTCCTGTATTCCCACAAGGCTTCTTCCATTCTTTCGTGGCACTCTCTCTTAGACTTAGAGACAACTTTCTTAATAGATTGCATAAAGTCTTGTTGAATGCCTCAACTAGACCATTGACAGCAGCATTACACATAGAAGACTTTCACTGCTTAACACCAAAGAGATCACAAATCTTATTCATCAACTTGTTATCAAGTGGCTTGCCACTGTCCATTATTATGTATCGTGGAATGCCAAATCGATAGACAATGTTTACTCGAATGAAGTTCGTGACATTCTCCTTTTGAATTTATTTAAGAGTTATAGCTTCGGCCCATTTTGAGAAGTAATCTGTCGCAGCCAAGATGTATAAGTGCCCACCAGAAGATTTGGCAGTGGTCCAACAACATCTAATCCCAAGCATCAAATGGCCGCGATGCAATAGTTGGGTATAAAACTTTAGGTGGCTGATATATTAAATTAGTATGGAATTGACAAGCCTTGCACTTTCGAGCGTAGTCGAAGCAATCTTTCACCATAGTTGGCCAATAATACCCCATTCTTTTTATGTGAAAGTGGAGTTTTGGTCCAGAATGATGTGAACCACATACTCCTGAATGTGCCTCTTGCAAGGCTTGGGTCACTTCTTCCTCTCCCAAACATTGCAAGAGTATTCCCTCAAATGATCTGCTATGCATTGTGTCCTTATAGTAGAGAAAATGAGGTGCCTGACGTCAAATGTCGGTCCTTCTCCTTGTATCTTCTAGGAGTATCTCGTAACACAAGTAGCCGATTATATCTTGACGCCAATTGTATTTATCAACCTTAGTCACCACAATGAGACGCTCTACTTCATATTCATCTTTATTTGGTGGTACAACCTATTTTTTGATAGATAGTAACTTATATCTGCTCTGGGAGAGTTAAAGTGGAAGCTATAACAGCTAAGGCATCATCCGTTTTATTTTCCTTCCTTGGTACATGTTGTAAAGTCACATCTTTGAGCCATCCTATCAACTTCTGGAAATAACAGTGATAGCGACGAAGTTTAGGATTTTTGACCTCATAGCTTCCTAAAAGTTGCTTCATTACCAATTGAGAGTCACCAAAGACTTGCAATTGTAATTACTTCATGTCAACGGCCATTTCAAGTCCAAGTATTAGCACTTGGTACTTTGCGATATTATTTGAGCAACGTTATTTAAATGTGAAGGAGAATAGTAAGACTTCTCCTTGTGAAGTGACAAATACTACGCCTGTACCAGCTCCTCCATGATGTGCAACCCCATCAAAGTATATTTTCCAAGGAGGTTGAATCTCGATGGCCAATATATCCTCGTCGGGAAGCTCGTCAGTCAATTCCCAATCGTCTATTATAGGATGGTCTGCCAAAAAATCTGGTAATACTTGTCCTTTCACAACCTTTTGAAGGATGTACACAATCTCAAATTGTTGGAACTGAAGGTACCACCTTGTTAGTCGGTCACTAGGGATTGGTTTTGACATAACAAATTGGATGGGATTTGCCCTGGAAATAAGATAGACGATGTGCGCTTGAAAATAGTGCTCTATTTTTTGAATTGAAAAGACTAGCGCCAAGCACAACTTCTCGATTGGTGAATAATTCAACTCATTTGGTGTCATCATCCTGCTCAAGTAATAAAGGGAATTTTCTTTGCCTTCACTATTTTCTTGAGCTAGTAAGGCTTTCGCGGACCATTCTTATGCTGCAATGTAAAGTATCAATGGATTTCCAGGTATAGAGGCCGCTAGAACTAGAGTTTTCGCCAGATACATCTTTATACTTTCAAAGGTTTTGCTACATGTTTGATCCCACTTGAAAGGGACCCTTTTCTTTATGAGGTGACTAAATGGTTGGCATCTTCCAGCTAGATTCAAGATAAATCTCCTCAAGTAGGCTAACCTTCCTAGAAGGCTTTTCAACTCATGGATATTTCGAGGCTCAAGCATCTTCAAAATTGCATCAGCTTTGGATTGATCAATATCAAATCCCCGGTGTCGCACAATGAAGCCAAGAAACTTTCTAGAAGTGACTCCAAAGGCACATTTTAAAGGATTCATCCTTAATTGGTACCTTCGAAGCAGCTCAAACACTATTCTTAAGTCTTTCAAATGGTCATGCCTCCTTTTTAACTTCACCACTAAGTTATCAACATAACGTTCGATATTTTTTTGGAGTAATTCATAAAATATATTTTACATACCCTTAGATATGTGGCACCAATACCTTGTAGCAATAAATACCTTTAGGTGTGCGAAATGCTATGAGTTTTTCATCCTTCGGTGACATTCAGATTTGGTTATAGCCAGAAGAACCATCCATGAATGACATCGCCTAATAACCAATCATAGCATCAATAATCAGCTCCGGAATGGGTAGAGGGAATTCATCTTTAGGGCATGCATTATTGAGGTTTCTGAAGTCAACACAAACTCGAATTTGGCCATTCTTCTTCTTTATGGGAACGATACTTGAAATCCACGTAGGGTATTAAACTTAAAAATGAAGCCTACCTCAATGAGTTTGTCAACTTTTTTCTGAACTAATGGAACCAAGTCTGACCTAAAATGTCTTTGAGCCTGCTTGACAGGACGAGCGTCGTGCTTGACCATCAATTGATGGACTGGTATTTTGGGATTTAAGCCACGCATTTCCTTATAGATCCAAGCAAAGACATCCCTAAATTCTTTGAGTATATTCATATAATCCATTTCTTCATCATCTTATAGAAAAATACTCAAGTAAGTTGCGTCGGATCTTCATTAGTGCCAAGGTTAACTTCCTTTAGGGGATCTGTTGTTGTCTCCACTCCTTCTTCGAATTCTAGCGGGATCTCTCTGGCACTATCTTTTTTCCTGTGGATCATTGTCATTAACAGGCATATGATTGCACAAAACAATACCTCCCAAATCTTCATCAATCTTAATTTAACAAGAGAAATCATTCTAAATCTGAGTTGTAACATGACATGAAGAGCCTATTCTTTCTTCATCCTCTTCAGGCTTTTTGGTATAAAAGTGTGAGCCTTTGCTTATAGCACCTCTTTACATGAAACTATGAGTTCCACCCGTCGCTTCATCCTAGAATGGATTACACTTTTGAAATCCTTTTAGATCATAGGTGAAGTAAGTGTCGTTATTTTTAGGTAACTTTTTCGATGCTTATTATTTCTCTCTTTTAATGAGCCCAACCTTTCGAACACGGAAGTTCTCCCAGCAGGTTGTCCGAGTCTATCAAAGACAGAAGGTTTTTTATTAGAATAAACACACTCATCTTCTACAGTAATGTAGTTATTGCTTGCTTTCTTGTGGAGATGCAAACTGGTGGTGGTTGGCAATAGCCTAAGCCTTCGTGTGCTTTCCTAGTCATGCCTTCTGATAGGAGTTTCCCTTGCCTAGATGGCTCATTATGGTTATACCCAGCCTTTGCAAATAACTTGTAGGCATTTGGATAAAAGCCTTATGTACGTTTTGTAGGAAGTGACACATCTTGTGGCGGATTTTTAGCCACAAAACTTCCAAGTAGATTTAAAGACAAGTTTATTGCGTCAATCCATTCGATAGGAAGAGTCAACCCTTCTAACACATCCCTTTTCATACCAGATGATTGACCCTTCTCTTTCTTCATTTTTGGTACATGACGAAGTGTAGAGGCTGGCTTTTCTTTCGAGGGAATCGTCTTCCCCTTATTTGAACAAGTACTAGGCTGCCCAATATCGACTTTGCCCGTTTCAATGGCCACATCAGTTGCTTATCCTTTAAGCTTATCAGATTTGGTTGGCTTGACACCCTTAAGGTTTACTTTTTTTTACAATATAACTCTTCAAATAGAATTTTGCATCTGCAAAATGTGACTCAACTTCAGTGAAAGGATTATTGTCAGCAACTATTTTCCTTTCAGTTCTATTTTCGAGGTATTTCAAGTATTGATAGTAAGAAGCTGAGACAATTTTGTTCTCGTGGGCCCAAGGCCTTCCAAGTAATATGTTATACGAAGTCTTTGCATCAATCACATACATTGATGCACTTGATTGCAAATCATCCATATGAATTTCCAGCTTAATTAAAGCCTATAAACCTTTTCCTCTCTTGATTCAATCCTTCAAATGACTTTTGCTAAGTTCTTCAGTCATGATGCCAAGAACTTTCATCTTGTGGATGGGCAGGATGTTGACCCCAGACCCTTCATCTATCAAGATTATATTTATCTTCTTCTCTAGTGCATGTACCACCATGTACAAAGGACAATTATGTAGAGTTTCACCAAATAGAAGAACATCGTCCACAAATGTAATCTTTGTATCATGCATGTACTTCTTGAAGAAGAGGTTCCATAGGTTTCTCGAAAGATGAGGGGGATGCTCTTAATGGGATTTCACTCATCGCTTCTTCCTTGTCCGCAGGAGACATCTTTGGTGAGATATCACTTGTTGTTTCTTTTTTGTTAGCAAGAGACACCCTTGATGGAGTTTCATTCATCGCTTCTCCCTTGCCAGCACTGAAACTTGATGCCTCAACATTAACTTGATTAGCCTCTATACAAAACCAACTTGGCAGTAATTCCCCCAAAGTCACGGGACATCGTTGGTTTTGGTAATGATGTACTTCTACCTTTGACCTTTTTGGACATTTGACTAACTTCTGCTTCTTTGATCTCCTCACTGTCCTTTGTCTGATCAATTTCTCAAATGATTCTTTCCATGGACTAGTCTTGTTGCGTCTTCACCTAGTCACAAGAATTCAGCCTTCGTCACTATCTATTGGGACTTTTCTTACTCTAACAACCCTTCCTCTTTAGATACACATATTCGAATTGGGTCAAGCGAAACAAATATGATAGAGATTTGATTAGAGCTCTCCTTTCCATCATCAAGGATAATTTTCTTTTCGTTTGCCAATTGAGTCATCAGTCTTCCCAGCTTTATCAGGTTGTTTCATCTCTGGAAACTTAATGAGATTTAGCTTAATCAATTCATCAAAAATTTCAGGAACATCAGAATCCAGGAAAGGGTATTCCTTTTCTTGAATCTCCCTCAAGGTCAACTTTCGATTTGGATGCTCTTGAAAAGTTGTCTTTACACTTTACTTTTTACTTTCTTTCATAGTAAACTTCACAGGCGCGACATTGACATTCATGGATTCTTTGTTGTCGTTCCTGTCCTGGGCTCCTGTTTGTCCTTTCCTTTGTGAGGATCATGAAAAAGCATCCCATCCTTTCCAACAGAAGACAATCCCAACTCCATATCATGGGCAAGAGTAGCCAAGTCTTCAAAAGACTTAGGCTTGATTCCTTATAGGATGTAAAGAAGCCCCCGGTGCATCCCTTGGATATATATTTCTATACCAGAAGCTTCACTGAGCCTATCTTTGCAATTTAAACTCGTATTTCTCCATCGATTTATGAAATCAATGACTGGTTCATCCTTTCTCTGACGAGTATTCATAAGCTCTACCATGCTCATAGTGCATCTCGAGCTATAGAAGCGATTAAGGAATTCATGTTCTAGTTGCTCCCAACTACTAATAGATTAGGGTCAAGATCAGTGTACCAGTCAAATGCATTTCCATTAGGAGTGAACGAAATGCTTGACAAGATAGTCTCCATATGTCCCGTCATTGTTATATGTCTCTACAAAATGCATAACATATTACTTTGGATTTCCTTTGCCCTCAAACAGTTGGAACTTAGGAGGTTGATAACCGCCAAGTATTTTGAGGTTACCAATCCTTGTAGTGTAAGGCTTGGCATACATGTTGGAAGACTTGGTGGAGACCTCATAGTTATCCTTGACAGTCCCTTCAATGAACTCCTTCAATCAATCAACTGGGATTATCCCTTCGGAAGAGACCAGTACCTCCTTGATATGTGATGCTTGCTTCATAGGATTTTCATTCTCGTGAATTTCAATGCCTTTTCCAGGTGTATGACTAGATTCTCCATCTAATAAACCATCCATCCTATCCACCAACTTGTTGATATGGGATTCGTGACTTTGCACATGCTTGGTTAATCCCTCAATCATTTTTGTTAAAGTCGTAAATTGCTCCTCCATGGATGAAACATCAGTTACCATCGCTTGCATGACCATTGGTGATGGACTTTTGTGCGAGTCAATCTTCACAAGACTCACATCATAAGAGCCTTTCTTCACGATGAAGTTCTTAGAACTAGAAAGCTCAAGTGAAGATAAAGTTCTTTCAATCTTTTCAGCAATATTAGTTCCTTCATCTGCTGCATTTGTAGAGGATCCTACTCCTTTCAGAGTTGAAGACTCAAAGACAGGAATAGATATGGATGACACATGAAGTATTTGTAGTCCTTCTCCTCGTAACAAAACCAAAGCTCCCAAAGGTAACACCAAGAATTCCCTTCACTTCAGCAGAAAACTTGGAGTCAACAACCTTGGAGAAAGTTGATTGGGAGTTAATCTTCTTGGAAGCCAGTTGAATGTTCTTTGATGCTTGAAAAGTTGAGATGAGAGGTAGAGATAGTCCGACTGGGCGTGCCAGAATTTATAGACGATAAATTCGTGTCGAGAAAATAATAATCAAGAACGAAAATATCACGAACAATTTGTAGTATTTGATTTCAAAATGCGAATGTTACAATCTCTATAAATCCTTTGATTCACCTTTTCAAGTGTAAATTCAAGGGCTCTTGAGCTTGATCTTGAATCTAGAATCTGTTCTTGAACTCGATCTTGAATTTGAATTTGTTCTTGATTTTGTTCTTGAAACTTGAATTTGTTCTTGAGTTTGATCTTAAGTTCAAGAGCTTTTAAGCTTGTTCTTGAACTCGAGTACTTGAATGTTTGAATTCTTGAACTTTGTAGAGTAATTTGCGGTGTTTGATTCACTAGCTTTCTTTAGCTTTTTTGTTAAAATTCTTCTCCCTTCTTTGAGTTATAAGACCTCTATTTATAATTGTAGAATAGAATAATTATAATAGGAAAGACTTTCCTTCAGCCAATCAAATTTAAGTGACATGACATGTTAGACTTTAATGAAATGAGTTTGCCATTTTAACATATGGCATGGTCTCATAGGCTTATTTGTTTAACTTGGCGTGCCACATCATTTGACACGTGGCACCAAGATGGGCCTCTTTGATGAAACAATATTGGGCTTGTTAATTTGGAATCCTTTATTGTGGCCCAAATCAATTAACATGGGTTTTAATTAAATTTGTATCTACTGGACTTAAATGATTAACCCAATTATATTAATCCACAATATTTATTTGGACTAATATATTCAAGAATTTAATATAATTCAAATCATTTCAAAAATTATATTTAATAAATTTTAAACGACTACACCTCTATTATTTTTGTTTTTGGTTTTTCACCTAGTGTCCGGAGCCCGTGGAGCTTCGACTAAATCCGGATTGCACACTACAGGGCCCCTTCGGGGATGGCGCTCCCAACAGGACTTTTTCATTCCTAAGGCTCGAATCCGAGACCTCTGGTTAAGGGTGAAGCACTCCCACCTGTGCATCACAACTGATGTTGGTGATCCTCTATTATTTATGTGTACATTGTTTTTATTTGCAGTAATAAATTTTTTTATCATCGGTAAATTTACTACTTGAGATTATTCGTAGCAAATAGGCAGGTTGAAAATGCGTACACATAAAATGAGTGATAATTCAATCCATATATATTTTACTAGTGTTGTTCTATGCGCCTTGCGCGTGATCAAAACGTGTATCAAATAAGAAAGAAGTCGAAAGATATCAAATAAGAAAGATTTAGAGTATTTCCATGGCTAGAAATCCTTATTTTATCACTTCTTTCCATATACTTTAAAAGTCAAAATTATAAATATATTAAATAATAATTTTTTTAAAAATGGTAAAAAAATGATATTATCTAAAGCAGAGTCTTTTATTGAAGGGCAAAAAGTTCAAACAACATTTTGAAGGGTTTTCGTACTTTTAATATAGTATAGATATGGATAAATATGGATTGGGTAATAAATGGGTTGAGTAAAATACTAGTTTACCTATATTTTCATGAACAAATAGTACTCTACTTTAAATTCAATATAAATAAAATATTTTAGCCTATCTTTGGATGAAAAATGTTATAAATATTTTCTTTAATTTTATTTTATCACAAAACTAAATCTGACACTCAATGCGAGATTGGACGTCTAAACTGTGATCCGATTCCAAATCAATCCTATGACCTTGACTTCTAAATCAGGACCCGACATAGTAGTCCAATCCTGACACTCAATTTGAGAGGGGATCAAGGATAGAGGTAGGATCAAAAAGATTTTTTTTGAAATTTTGATTTTTTTAAAACATAAATTTTTAAGTTATTATTATTTTATTAGGGGGGAGGGAAGAGGGGCTATTAGGGGTGGGGTGAAGGGGTATGGTAGGGTTAAAAGATTTGAAAATTTTACAAGTTGATTTATTTTTCAAAAACAAAATTTCAATTTTTTTTTGGGTATGGGTGGGGTTGGGGAGTGGGGGGAGGGGGCTGCTTTGGGTC
>JAOTQR010078410.1:0-10000 GCA_025774065.1 Solanum ossicruentum
ACCCCCCCACCCCCACCCCCCACTTTACTCCAAGAATAAGATACAAAAATCTGATCAATTTGATTAATCACTTTTTTGGGAGGGCTCATTACTGCAAGTTAATGGGCATGGATTGTAACACATGGTTACTCTATATATACTTACCCCCAAATGATAAGAATTTTTTATGCTAGCCCCCAATTCTTCTTGCAATTTTCTCAAAGTTCCTCAAGATGGACAACATTCCTTCAACCGTAGAAAATAGGGCATCCCAGATATGTAAATGGGAAATTACCCATCTTTATACCTGTTAGCTTCCTCACCCTTATACCAATCCTAATAGGAGTATCTTTATGTAGATAGAAAAAGCTTTTTTATTTATTTATCAGTTGCCCAGAGACCTGTTCATACTGACACAATACAGCCATTACTCTCTTCATTGAATGCCTATCATCCGACCCAAAAATGATGGTGTCATCAGTATATGAAAGATGATTTATCTGAGGGCTCCACTTAGGCAAACCATAGCCCACAAATCTATCATCTTGAAAACATTTATTGAGACTTCTAGTCAATACTTCAGTTGCAATAATAAACAATGTAGGAGATAATGGATCCCCTTGTTTAAGCCCCCTACTAGATTGGAAAAACCCATATAACTACCCATTCACCAGCACAAAATACCAGTTATTACTCAAAAGCCTCCATACCAAGTCTATTAAGGTTTCAGAAAACCCAAACTTTCTCAGAACCTTTGTCATAAAAAACCCATAAGACCCTATCATAAGCTTTGGACATGTATAATTTGACCATCACATTATGATTTTTATTACTCTTATTAATCTCCCTTATGATCTCCTTAGTTAGAAGAACATTTTCAGAAATGTTCCTTCTTTCAACAAACCCAGTTTGATTAGGGGAAATTGTAAGTGGAATAATACTGGACATTCTCTCCAATAAAAGACTGGAGAAGATCTTATTAACAAAGTTACTCAAACTAATATGAGTGAGATCCCCCATATGTTTAACATTCTCTTTCTTTGGGATCAAGACCAAATTAGTATGGGTAATAGACTAGGGAAGGGTGAAACCACAAAAAAAATGCCTTAAACATCATAGTGACATCCTTCCCAATAATATGCCAGCATTGCTGATAAAAAAACTCATAGAAGTGATCAGGACCACAAGCACTATCACCATTCATCAGAAAAATGATCCTCTTCACCTCATCAATGTCTAGCACCTTGGTGAGCTCCATATTTTGCAGTTCAGTGATTAGAGTAGGAATACAGTCTAACATTCCGTAGTCCATAGCCACCCCTTCTTCCCTGAATTGTTTTTGAAAAAACCCAATAGCCTCTGCACCAATGTTTTTCCCATAGAAATAATATCCCCCTACTCAGTGTGAATTTCTGAAATATTCAGTTTTTTCCTCCTCCCATTGACATATGAGTGGAAAAACTTCGTATTTATGTCCCCTTCTCCAAACCATCTCATCCTAGCCTTTTGCCTCCAAAAATCTTCTTCAAAAAGATAGTACCTTCTAAGCTCTGCTATCACCCTGTTTAATTCCTCTAGGCTCTCTGGAGTTGGGAATATCTCCAGTTGTTCTTCCAGATCCACCACCCTTTTAAAGACATCTCCAAAAGTCTCCGTACTCCACTGAGCTAGGGCCTTTTTAACTTTCCTCATCTTAGCAGTAAACTCAGTAAAAGAGTCTCTGGTAAAGTCAATTAGCCTGTTTTCCTTCACCACTTGCAAAAAACTATAATGCCTTACCCAGAAATTAAGAAACTTGAAAGGTCTCTGCACAGGTTCTTCCTGAGAATTGCATGTCACATGTAGAGGGGCATGATCAAAACTTTGTTTGATCAAATGATGAACTACACTTGTGGGAAGGATCTGTAAAAATTCCTGAGTGTCAAGGACTCTATCTAGTCTCTTGAATATACATTCATCTCTAACCCTCCCATTCCACCAAGTATAGGAGCTACCTCTAACCTTCAGTTCTATCAATGCACATGCAGCAACAGAATTTGCAAAATCCTGAGCCTTAGCATTAGTGAATGGCAGTCCACCTTGCTTCTCTTCCTCATACAGGATAACATTAAAATCCCCTCCACCCAACCAGAGATCCTGAATTATAACTTCAATATATTGCAGCTCCTCCCATAGTTCTAATCTTTCCACAGCAAGACATCTGGCATAAACTGATGTAATGTTAAAATAATTCTGGTTGCATGAGAATCTGATGGTGACTTGTAGACTAGTGTCCCTGATCCCCTGTTATACCCGGTCCTTCTTCCAAAAAATTCATATCTTTGACGAACTATTACAATATACATTATGAAACCTAAGCCTCCTTTTATATATCTCCATTTCTCAGTAGGTTGAAAAGGCTCCATGATTGCAATGAAAGAGTATCTATTTCTTATATTTAAATCTGTTAGCCTCTCAAATGACTTTTGAGACTTAATAGATCTAATATTACAAAACAAAATCTTCCCAATCATTGAGACTTATTGTCAGTTCTATCTCTACTCCTTGTTCTGACTTGTAAAGGGACTCTAGACTGCCCATTTGTGGCTTTTTTCCTCAGTACCTAGGCCTATCTAGGTGACGTATCTCCTTCCTTAGAAACTATAGTTACATTTGCATTATAATCTTCATCTTTCGTATGTCCCCTATCTTTCTGCATATCTACTTTTGTCTCACTTTGTATATCCTGCAAATCCTGTAACTCCGCATCCACATCACCCCTTTACTATCAATCACCTTCTCTTTATCTTCTTCAGGTGTACTATGTACTAACATTTGACTATCAGTATAGCATCTATGCCTTTGTTGGTAGACCTAAGATCTGGCACTTTCTCAATTACTTCCACACTATCTCGCTACACTATTTCTCTTGTCCTGTGGACTCATTTACTTATGTCCTCTGCTACCATCCCATAAGCATCAATATTGATGGGTTGGTCACTATCACCACCTGTTTTGTCCTGTGGGACCACACCTTTCTCCTTACCCTCATTAATCTCCCCCTGTCCATTGTTATTTTGTTTTCTAAATTTCTCATTTACCTACTGCTTAGTATTTGTTGTTTCTTTCAAGACTTCCCCCTATCATGTTCTTATCATCACCAGCATTCTCTTTAATGCCTCAAATTGATTGGTCGTTTCCTTCCACTTTTGGTTTTAATCGGCCTTCAAATCCTGCAACTGTCTCCTCTTCCCCTTTTGCCACCCATTATTTCCTTCATTCGTCCTTGTTCAGTTGATATAGCTTCGGGTTCAAAATATAGCATCCTTCTTCATCATGACCCTGGAGTTTGCATGTTTTACGGTACTTTGGGAGATGATCATAATTGATGTTTATCCATTTCTCAACAATCTCCTGAGACTTCCCCCAAAATCCCATATTGATCCACGTCGGAAATTCCTTTAGAAGATCAACCTCCACCTTAACATGTGCACAGCTCGGGCATGTTTGATTTTTGGTTATCATATCTACCTGCAAAGGCTTCCCTACTGCCGATGCTAGAGAAAACACAACCTTCTTGCCAAAAATATTGGGGGAGGGGGAGCGATGGGAATGAGATCCACGCAATTTTAATTGTAGTTTCCTCATCTGGTCTGAACAGGGGGTCCTATTTGAAAGTTCTCATTGTGTATGTCCAGTTTCTCTGAGTAATTAGAAGGTCGGCTTGGACAAAAGTTTCATATAGTCCTCCACACAACATGCCCTTATGAGAATATGTCTAGCACTCAATATCCATATGTTACATTCTCCTTGAAGTTCATATTGTTTAGGAATATTCTTATGCAATCTTGTATGTTTCTCCATCCATATGAGAACTTGTCAATACCTGTGTATTTTAGGTTTTCATTTGCATTATTTATTCTATGTCCTCTTATTCCCATATTATTCTGGGCTCTCCATGAACATATGTCACAAGCTTTGGCTTCACTATGGGTGTTGGCGGCTTCAAAACATCAGCACAGTTCAATTTAGTGCCAATAGGGTTAGGTTTTATGGGTTAATCAGACTTAGTGGAGGAGTTAATCGGTTGATGTAGTGGTCATAGCTACCAGCAGTGTTGGTCGGCGACAGTCAAAAAGCTAGGTTTTGATTTGAAGAAAATCGGAGAAAAACTTCCCATATATGCAATTTGATCTTTCCTATTAAGTTGAGAGAGGCCAAAATGATGGAATTTATGAACCTCAAGTAAGGTTCCATGAGTGTGAGGGAGTATGTCCTCAAGTTCTATAAGTTTTCCAAGTATGTTCCACATTTGGTGGCCGACCCTAGATCAAGAATGAACAAGTTTGTGACAGGAGTGTCTGACTTGGTGAATGAAGAGTGTCATATTTCCATGCTAGTGAGTGATATGGACTTGTCCCAGCTCATGCATACGTCGAACAACTCGAGAGGGAGAAGCTTAGGAAGAGGAGGAGTGGGGAATCCAAGAGGGCTCAGTTTGAGGATGGTTTCCAAAGTGCTAAGGGTGACCATTTCTAACAAGGTCACGAATTTCAAGGTCAAGGGTTCTCTAGTGCTCCAAACAAGAGATTTGCTAACGATAGGATGGTTAACCTAAGGTTCCAAGGTGGAAATGGTGGAGCGAGTTTTCAAAAATGCACAAAATGTGAAAAGGATCATCATGGTAAATGCTTAAAGGACTCAAATGTGTGTTATAGCTATGGCAGAGTAGGCAATAAGCTTATTAACTGCCCTTATGTTTGAAACAAGGGCAGGGATTGTCGTCCTCAAGGTCAAGGTTGTCATGTTGATCAAAGAGCTCAAGGAGGCCAACAAGGGGGCTCTCCATGACATAATTGGTTCTATGCTCTTCAAGGGAGGCAAGGAGGGGATGAGGGACCCGATATTGTTACCAGTATGTTAAAGGTTTTGATTTTGATGTACATGCTTTGATAGGTTCAAGTGCCACTATTTTTTCATTATTCCTTTATTGCTAATAATCTTCATGCGTGTTCCGAATTGTTATGTGAACTTTTTAGGTATTTTCCCCATTGGTGAGCCTATTGTTGCTAGAAAAGTCTATAAGGGTTGTCCCATTTGCATGAAGTCTTATCTTGTGATTGTGTTGAATTTGGCATGGTGGAATTTGAGAACTTCCCTTGGAGTGGATTGGTTACATGTATATCATGCTTCCATTGATTGCAAAACCCATAGAGTTAGATTCCAATTCCCTAATGAATCTGTATTTGAGTGGGAGGTTGTAAAGTGATAGTAAAAGGTAGGTTCATTTCTTGTCTTAAAGCCCCAAATTGATCTCTAAGGGTTATATTACCATCTCGTAAGTACTAGGGAGGTTGGATGCAAAGTCATTCTTATTGAGTCGACTCTGGCGGTTAATGAGTTCTTGATGTCCTTCCCGATATTTTGAAATTGTGGTAATGTCTTTTGACTTAGGTAATGCACCGACTATATGTCTGGATCTCATAAAAAGGGTCTTTAAACCCTACCTTGATATGTTTGTGGTGGTTTTATTGATGGTATCTTGATTTATTCCCGTGGTGAAAGACAGCATGTGAATCATTTGAGGGTAGTGTTACGAATCTTAAGGGATGAGAAGTTGTTCGCTAAATGTGAAAAGTGAGGTTGTTGGGTAACAAAAGGTGGTTAGAGAAGTACATCAGTTGGCTAGGTTGGGAATTAGGTTGAATGAAGTTGAAAATGGTAGTGGTTGATGGTTCCAAATCTTCTTTGATTGAGGAAGTCAAGTTGAAACAAGACTTTCTTCCCACTTTGTTAAAATTGGAGGCCTTGGTAAGGGATGGCAAAGTGGGGGATTTTCTCCCAAGGGAGAGATGGTACCCTTAGGTACCAAGGTAGGTTGTGTTTGTCTAATGTTGATGACTTGAGGGAGTTGATTTTGAAGGAGGCTTATGATTCATCCTATTCTATTCTTCCCGATTCCATGGAAATGGATAGAAACTATATCTTGGTGAGGTTAGTGTGATGGCTTTGTTAGTCCTGAATTTGGTTATGGAAGTGCTGGAGGAGATGAGGACAAGATATAGATTTAAAAAGGCTCAAAGTACGCAAAAAGTCATATTCCGATATGAGAAGGGGAGAGCTTGAGTTTAAGATTGGTGATTGGGTTTACTTAAAGGTCTCACCCATGAAGGGTATGGTCCGATTTGGAAAGGAAGGTAAATAGAGCCCAAGGTTTGTAGGGCCTAATAGAATTTCGAGGAGATTTGGTAAGGTTGCATATGAATTGGAGTTATCCATTGCTATGAATATAGTTCATCCAGTCTTCTATATGTCTATGTCGAGGAGATGTCATAGTGACCCAAGTGTCATAGTGTCTATATAGGTTGTGGGCATTGTGGAGGATAATTTGACCTATGAGGAAATCCCTGGTTGAGATATTGGATAGACAAGTAAAAAGTTGGGGAAACAGAGATGTACCATCTGTCAAGATCCTTTGGAGGAATCAACAAATTGAAAGTGCCACTTGGGAAGTGGAAAGCGGACATGAGGAAAGGATACTCATACCTCTTTCACTCAATTCAAGCCTAAAATAATAAATTAAATCCCATCTATGATTTAAAGTCTTAAGTTTCAGCCCTCATTTCATTTTTTATGCATTCATGTTCATGGTAACAAGTTTATGGTGATTTTTGACATTTATGTTGAGATTTTTGAAATGATGTTTAAATGCATTTATTGCATTCATGTTGGGCTAAAATCTTCATGATTACTTCTCTCATGCATTTTATTTGATATTCGGGGACGAATGTTCCCAAGGGGGAGATACTGAAACGCACCAAAAATGTGCTTCGAAAATGCCCGTGATTGTAATTTCCTTATATCTCAAAATTCATTCATGATATCAAAAAATCTGACTTCATATTCTTGATCAGAGGGAAAAATTGAGTGGGAGATGGGTATAACCCAGAATTTAGAAGACCCACAACGAAAAATAATTTTCGCTAATTTTCGCAAAACAATATCTGTCCGTGCCCAGGCTGCGACTCACCTGGAGAGCGGATCAGTATTAGTTTTGCCTACGCATTGGATCCGCATCGCAGACCAGATACGGACTAGTGTTGATTTTTCCTCAATATTCCTATGTCGTTCAAGGGCATTGGGGTCATAGCCCCATGCCTATTTATGTGTGAAAACACTCATACTTAGCCATTTTTCAACATTATATCACTCAAAATCCTTACAAAAACCTTTCCAATACTTAACCAAATATCTCATTCAAATTTAGGACTCAAGGATTCTCTTCAAGCTCGAAGTTCTCTTCAAGCTCATCTCAAGAAAATCCAAGTATGAGGTATGTGGGTTTCATCCATTGGGTCCTTTCACCCATGGAGCTCAATCTTTCTTTTTATGAAAATTGTATATTTTCAAGTTGTATTACTTATGAATATCTCTTATTATGAATTATGAGAATGATTTATGTTGGGATTTTTATCAAGTATTGTTGATTGCTCATGAATATCTATTTTAAGCTTACACTATGAGTTGATCTTTGTCCATTGAGACTATGCACGTTTTGAGCTATGAAACTATGATCTATTATAAGTTTTAATGATGGATTTCAAGATACCCTACATGAGGGTTTTACTACATGATGGTGGGTTGATATGCATTAAGTTTTCTCATCTTATTTCACTCTTTAATTGCATGATTTTGAACTAGTATCATAAATTCACCAAGTGTTTGAGAAAATGTCAAGTCAAGAATTCTCAAGTTTTTGATGATCTATTGCATGATTTTGCAAGTCTCGGTTGTTGATGAGTTATTGAATTCTTATGCTAAGGTTTATGCTCTTATGACTTGTAAGGCCTACTAGATGGGGTTGTGAACTATGTTATGTGTCTTACCCTCTAGTACAAGGCCGATTTCTACATGAAGGGGTTATGAACTATGTTAAATGCCTCACCCTCATGTACGAATTAATACTACTTATTATCTTATACTCACATGAAGGGGTTATGAACTACGTTGTATGCCTTATTCTCATATGTGATTCAATATTATGTATTATCTCATGCTTATATGTAGGGGCTATGACCTATGCTATTTCTCCACCCTCATGTACTACCCATTACCTATTAGAAGGGGTTATGACCTATGCTACATCCCTCACCCTCTAGTATAAAGTATTTGGATGATCTAATTATGTCATTTTATTGTGCTAAACAAGTTATTCATGTACGATTATTCCCAAGCATGTTCCATCCTACGGATTGATTGCGCATGACATTGTGAGCTTATGTTCATTGATTATGATTAACATTTTGTTATTATGACTTATGATTCTTATTGCATTGCATCTCGCATACTTAGTACATTCAAATGTACTAACGCATACTTTATGCCTACATGATATCAACATGTAGGGATTGGAGCTCCATTTGATCATCCTCCTCCTCCACGTGGCTAGTTTGGTTCTTGTGAAGAAAGCTAGTTGTGAGTCCTCAATTCCAAGGGTGATATCTATTATCATTCGTGCTTTATAAAGACTTGCTCTTATGTTGAATACTTAGTAGATGAGGGTGAACCCAGAAAGTGTCTTGGCCCCCGCTCAATTCTATGTAGAGGTGTCATTAGATGTTATGTCATGGTTTGTCTATGATTTTGGCGCTTGACTCTTCTTATGTTATTGTTATTATGAATGATTTCCCTTAGTCCCTTTTCATTTATTTAACTCTTGTGTTAGTTTAATTTGCTTTCGCAACCAATGATGTGTACGCAATATATTAAGAGGCTTATTCGGGTTGTCTTCGAGCTTCCCATTCGTCATGTCACGTCTAGGCCCTAAGCTTGGATAGTGACATTTTCTTCCTAAAATCTCTCAAAAAGATTGTGGAAGAATCTTCATCCTAAGCAAAGATCTCCTTCTTGCTATTTCAGGTACGCCTAAATTGTGGAGAATGTTTTTTTCTTCAAATTTCTTAGTTTTGCATAAGTTTCAACTTTACCTCATAGCTTCACAATTTTTCAACTCCAAGCTTCATTTTTCACAGCCAAATCAGTTGGTATTTTCAATCAATGGAGGAGTAAAATCCAACAAAGAGGATCACCAGAGATATTGACTTGCATGGGCAAAATATGGATGAATCTCCATCCTTTTCTCTAGGCCTATCTCAAGGTTTGAGTGACATTGTAGGGTCAATTGCTAGGTCTCTAGACGTTACTGAATCAGATGAAGATGAACAATCCTAGGTTAGGTCAAAGTATAAGTACCACTCAAAAATGCAAGAAATTGTCAAAAAATAGTATCAAAAGTCATTAAATCGGTTCAGCTAAAGAAGAAAAGCGATGTGAAAGTTGGGTCTTCAAAAAAGAGAAAGGCATCTTAAGTTGACAACAACCCCAACATTGTCGATGTTACTTCTGACACAACTGGTCAAACTCAATCATAAAAATCTCAGGTATTCTTTGTTCAATTTTAACTTATACTAGTCATCTTTTATATATATAATTTGTATAAATCAGATTTTATTTGTACATTGTTCATTTTTTATATATAATAATTTGTATAAATTTATGTGATTGAGCTAGCTGATGCATGTCTCTGTATATGCCTTTTTTAGATTTTTGTTTGCGTAGTGCCTAATTTCACCTTGTTCTTCATTTTTCATATAAATTGTCAATCTCTACCTATTTGCATATTAGCTTTCAATTTTTGTGTCTATTCCCAAATTTAGTGTGTAGAAGTGCATGTAGTTGTCTCAAGAGTTCATGCTCTCGATCTCCAACTTTGTAATTGTTCTATAAGAACCATTATTAGTTGAGTATTGACAGTGATTCTAAGATCATTAATTCCTATGAGTGTTATGCATTTTATATTTTGTTTACTCTGTGAGGTTGGAAAATATGTCAAAATCTTTCTCGATTAATTTCAGTATATATAAACAAATTGCATATATTATTTTTTATATATTTTAAATTTTTAGGTGAAGTTGTGAAATGACATAACTTCAACTTTTATAACTACTGGATGTAAATTGTGAAATGACATAACTTCAACTTT
>JAOTQR010078411.1:0-11316 GCA_025774065.1 Solanum ossicruentum
ATTGACAAGTTTATAGTGTGTTGTGATTGCTGAGACTATGAACCAGTTGTATCAATTGGTATTTTGGTACATTTTAAGTGATAGGTTCCAGGAACAAGCCAAGAGCTGAAGAACTGATTAATCATGCTTTAAGTAGCTTCTACAAGCAGGCCTACGAGTCGTAGTTATGGTTAGCACTTTTAGTCATGCCTCGTAGAGAGAAATAGTGAGTATCCGAAAGTGGCACCCACACTATGAGCCAACTTTACGATGTGTAGGACCCCTTACAAGTCGTAAGTAGGGTTCGTAGTGCTCAGGAATGAAATCAAAATTTTTCTAAGTGTTGGGTCTACTATAAGGCCTAGACTATGAGTGGTGTGATGGCTTAAAACTCGTATCTGGGGAAGTTCAAAGGATGAGCCATTGGGAATATGAAGAGTCATACATCTTTTTCCTCTTCATATTCCTTCAAAAAGTGCTCCTTTTTAGTTTATAATATTCCCTAACCATTTGCTTTCATTGGTTAATGCATGCTTGAATCTTTCACCCACTAAGATCCCCCAGCAAGCTAAGTGAGCACTAATAAGACTCAGCTGGTCTTTCTCCTCCTATTCATTCATTCGTCCACCTGGTAAGTTCTCGCTGTTAAATTTTGTGTATCTCTGTGAAAAATTCCTTGCTCAATCGATATAAACATCAACAGCTCCGATCTTCCAATATGCTAGTTTCAACAACTCTCGTTCGTTACACTTCTTCCTAGCTGCTTGGCCTGTAGTAGGTATCTGGTTTACCACTTTAGGTATCAGCTCTTTCAAAATTGACTATTTGCCCCTCTGTTAGAGGTGTTCCAGAAATGTCTATGATCGAGTAAATAGCTCTACGAATGGATGGATCGGATCGACTTGGAAAATGGAAAGATTTGTACAAGTTATACATTTCGTCACCACTTTGTGGAATATCGTTAGGTATAAATATGTTAGATACCTGTGACCCGGTATGGAATGAACTTATAATCATGGAATCGGGCGGATTCTTCCCCCAACTAACGAAGAGATCTTGGCGGAATTGCCACATATGAAATTGAGCACAGTTTTGCAAAGTAATAGCCCACTTATTTCTCGAGAAGATATGGGAAACATGCTCAATATCATTCTTGTAATTATGATTCAAGTGAAGAAAAAGTAAGCCTGGATTCTCGGATACGAAGGTATCAAATGGGCTATATCAAACTCGCATGCCCAGTAACCCATATGTGGTATTTAAAACGTCTTCCTAGTTATATTGCGAATCTTTTAGATACAAGCGGTGGAGCATGTGGTTTAATTCGATGCAAAGCGAAGAACCTTACCAGGGCTTGACATGCCGCGAATCCTCTTGAAAGAGAGGGGTGCCCTAGGACCAATTTAGTCACGTTTTGATGTTCCAATTGAACACTGTCCATTTTTGATTATTCTCAAAGGATAAGAGTATTCTCTTTACCAAACATATGCGGATCTAAGGAACTCGGCAAATCATCGTTTACGGCTAGGACTACTGGGGTATCTAATCCCATTTGCTCCCCTAGCTTTCGTCTCTCAGTGTCAGTGTCGGCCCATGGGAGATGGAATAGAGGCTTGAGATCATGATCAGTATACCCGTGCAAAAGTACATATGCTAGTAGGGAGCATGTGTTATACAATTTTTTATATATTTGAAAAAGGTATAGTTGGAATGTTGTTCATGATTAATAAATTAGTTATCTAATATTATAAACCTGTACATGTGTTGCTTATTTTGTGGATCATATTGAACCTTGTGTGGGCTAAAATTATGGGGGTGGGGGTTAGTGTAGTGTATAGTTACCCTTATGCATTGATGTGATAAATTTTAGGTGAGTTTTGAACTGTTAAAGAGGAAGACATACTTTGTTTTGACAAGTTAGGTAATGAATGATACTTATGTTCATTGCAACACTGCCTATGCTTTTGTGATTCTAACTTTTAATGCCTCTTTGAGCTGATTGTCGACCTGTGTGGAAAGATGAAAGACACCTGATGGACTCTCTGTTTTCTACTACGAAGATCCACTACGAGTCATAGGTTTCTCTATGAGTTGTAGTGGCCTTTCATAGAAAGGAGCAGTCGTCCAAGGTACTTGAACTCTATTCATGCAAGTTTCATATATCGTTCGTAGCACCTGTTACGAGTCGTGATGGTAGTTTTGTGACCCTGATCTAAATTTTCACAGCATCTCCGGGAGAAGATACGAGTGAAGACTACGATTCATAAGTCACCCTACGAGTCATACCTACATCCTGAATCTGCAACCTTGAACCTAGTTTAGTCTCTTTGCTTAAGATGTCCTATTGTTAATTGTGTGATTCTTTTGTGTATTGGTGCCAAACAATACGATACTCAGAAATTGGTTTATCATGATTTGGCAGAGACTGTTTCCAAGAGAGCGAGAGGTGGTTGCCCTACCCCCAGGATATCAACAGAGGATTGACACATCTGAGGATGAGCCGTCAACTGAAGAAATAGATGTGCACCCTGATCCTGAGGTTAGCTTGCCTTTACCACAAGCACGATTATCAAAAAAGTCAAAAAATGTTACAAAATTTATATTAGCACAATCACCTAGGGTAACATATGGAGGAGATAACCCTTTCTGATTCAGCAAGGAGAGCATGGAGGTATTTTCTAGAGGATTAGTTGCTGAGATAGCACGAGCGGTGGAGGGAAGGATCAATGCATTTTAGGCACGAGTTTATATGAGGCTCGAGGGAGCTAGTCTTGCCGACATGAGTGCAATTACTAAGGAGTTGGCCAACTTCAAGGCTGATTATTATAGCTATTGGCAGTCCCCATTCTAGCCCCAGAGTTAGCGCAGGGAGGTGACGAGGCTATTGATTGGGTCCCTGACCAGACATCTGGGGGAAAAGGCCCTTTGAGAATGCTGACCTAGAGCCGGCCCTGAAGAAGCCGAGACAGAAAGAGGATGCCATACCTGCAGAGGTGGTGCATGAGTCAATTATGTTGGCGGCTATGCAGAGAGAGAGAGCACAGCACACCCCTCCTACAGGGTAATTTTGGTATTACAGCAGAGAAGGAGAGCCAGCCTCAGGACCCTGCTGATCAGATCGAGACTGTTGCATGGGCACTAATAGGTTTGACTTCTTTTGACCCAGTTTTATCTTGACATTTTGGATACTTTGTTCTCTTTTTAGACAATCTTGTTTTTATGTGGTTTTTGGTGGTGTTTTAATTATATTTATGTTGGTTATTTTTGGTTTTTAATTAATGTATGTATATATATCTGTGTTATAATATTTTGTTCTTGTTTTGTCTTTACTTTGAGGACAACGTATCATCTTTTGGTGGGATGGTGGAAGTTATGGATTAAGGCCAAGTTTGAATCGCCTCAAGTCCATAACTTCCCCTGTTTTTGATTCCAAGGTTTTCTTGTCATGCTTCTTTTTCCTTGTGGATGCTTAATTTTATGTTGAACCGGCATGTCTTAGGAGGTATAGATAATTTGTAAATGCATTGTAATGATGTCTATTGGCATATATATAGTTCTTAGATTTTCTTTAAACTTTTGATGCAAAATTGGGTACCCTCAAAATTTTTGAGGTTATGATTATTGATTCATTTATACACTGAAGTATATGGCAATATTTGTTCTGATATTGTGAAGGTAAGCTGAGACTGAAAGGATGACCTGTGAGTCTATACTTGATTGTGGATGAAAATGTCATATGTGTTGTGAGCTTATTTTGATGCATTCATGTATCATTGTATGGAGTCAGAACTTGCCCTAGTACTCCAAGATTGGTTTGGTGAATTCGTTGATTTGGAAGTGATCTTAGGACTTTGTTCTGATAGTAAGCCCACTTTTGCCTAAATGACCTACCAAATGAACTAGTGAATCCCTTGTTCCAAACGTTTGATCTTCTCATGTACTCATATTTTTTTCTTGACACCTTTCTAACCTCACCTCCTTTGATGAAATGCCCTGATATTGGTCTTGATCTATCCTTGAATATGTGAACCCTGATTGAGGCTAAAAGCCTAAGTTTAGGGTAGCTGCATTGGTGGCCCTTTTTTCTAGCATATATATTGTGTACTTCACTTTAGGCTAAAAGTCTAAGTTGAGGGTGACCCTTATTCTTGTAAAGTAACAAAAATGAGGTAGTCAGTTGATGTGAAAAGAAAGGAAATGAATAATCATGAGTCGGGTGAAGAAAAAGAAAGAAAAGAGTGTCTTGAGTTAAAAAGATTAGCAAAAATGAGCTCAAAATGAAGGCACAGCTGAAAAGTGAAAGAGTAAACCCGGGAAATGCTTAAAAAGGGGCAAATAAGGGAGGTGTTGGTGAAAGGGTTGGAGTATGAATGCAAAAAGTGTTGGTAAACATGGTTCAAGGATAGCGTTTAATCACAATTTGCCCAAAATACCATACCAAAGTCCCCTGAGCCCTTGTTACAAGCCAATAGGTCCAAAGTGATCCCAATCCACTTTTGAACCAAACCGAAAAATGAGTATAGAGGCAAGCTTATGGTATTAGTTATTGTGCATATATTTCGATTGTGTGAGTGAGAATGCTTCCTCTGTCCCTGATTTCTGAATATGCTTGAGTGAGTATAAAGGACTTCTTTCTACTTAGGGAAACTGCATTACTTGATTAGCATATGACTATGCCAGTGATTATGGAAGGTTGATGCTCCTTAAATTATTATGGTTGGAATGCCACTTATTCCATTATCTTCGTGCTTGCTAAATAGTTTTACAATCCTGTCTTGAAAATAGTAGTTGGGTACCTGAATCAGATAAGTTGATATTGGTATGCCATTAGTCTAGTTGCTATAAATTTCTCTTTGTATGTATAGATTGAGATGTCACTTGAGGACAAACAACAATTCTAAATTGAGGGTATTGATATGCTATAAAATTACTGCACATTTGGTGCCTAAAGTAAGGGATTTTGTGAGTTGTCAAAGTGACTTTTTAGTGTTTTGATGTGTTTTTGTGTTAATCTTGCAGAAAAGATAGGTTGGCATAAATTTGAAGAAAACTTGCAGAGTTTGGTGAAGCATAGGCCATATGAGTACACCTACAAGATGTAGCTCAAACTACGAGTCATAGGGAATTGTCATAACAGGAATCAGAGACCAAACGTTCAGAAATCTTCCAAATTAGGGTTATTGCTACGAGCCCAGCCTACGAGTCGTAAGACACACTACGACTCATACAAATGGACTCGTAGCAAGAATTAGAGAACCAAAATATTAGACAGAAAACTGAAGACCTAGACTATGATATCAACATATTAGTCATAGCTCAAGCTATGACTCGTACCTATGGGTAATATTAGTTCAGTCCATGATGCCAAAAACCTGATACGAGACCCTGACAACGACTCATAGGCCATTCTACGAGTCATAACTATGAAATTTATCAGATGCCACCTATCTTTTTTGCATAAAATTTTGGGTTGTTTTGTACACACTATAAATAGTTTATGTTAGGTTATTTTGAGAGAGTTCGACCAGAGACACGACTCCAAGATATTTTTGAAGCTTTTCTTAGCATTTAGAGTAGTTATTTTGTTCTTTGTTTGAAGACACATTTTGGGAAATTGCAAATCTTTCTTTGCGTGCATTGTTGATCAATCAAGCTTGTGGGTTTGCAACTTATGGTGCCTATTTCTCTCATTCTTATTGGTGAAACTCTCCACTATGTCTCTTAATTGCATTTTTGTGTGTTTTATATTAGCCATGAGTAGCTAAGCACCCACAACTTAGGGTTATGGGAACCATGGGCAATTGACTTGAAATAGCCTAGGTTTTGTGCATAATTATGATTAGGGTTTTGTATGTATTATTTATTTCCCTTCATGATTAATGTTGTTTGGTGGTGTCCATCACCAAATCTTGCCTACTATCATGATACCGACCAAGGTAGTGATAAATAGGAAATGAGAAATAGATGACAAGATTTGGTTGATGTGTTCCCATCTAATCGACCAAACCTGACAAAGGGGAGGTTGACTGGAACAATAGGTAATGGCTAGTTGACATGCCATGGTAGTTGACCAAGCACCATGGTGAAATTCGACCTTCACCTTTACAAGAGGCTGGAAGAAGCTAAGTTACTGTCCTGCATGCAATTCACTAATCATAATTATGTTATCTAGGGTAATTGAGTCAACGAACCATGGGGAACACAATTCCCAAGTTGTTCCCAAAATTGAGCATTTTTCCTGTAATCTAGTTAGCGTTTATTTTATGTTGTTTTTGAATCACCCCCCCCTCTTTTTAGATATTGTAGTTATAGATACTAGGAATGATTAGTAGTGAAATCATATAGTGAAGCCTTATATTCCCTATTGGTTCAACCCTAACCTCGGTTAGGCTAATTACTGATAGCTACCACTTTCTTATTGGAGTGTGACCATGATATCACGCCACAATACAATGTTGGCAATCCAAAAAATGTTCAACAATATTAGCATATATTTTTTGAACTTCAAGATAATTCAGAGCAGAAGTTCTTTTGCAGTGGAAGACCTGAGTAAGAGCTTCCAAAATATGTCTTTTCAATATTGATATGAGCAAGCTATACCAAACATTGGACAACCAAAAACCAATGAACTTACGTACGTGCATGGTGAGAATTCAAATAACATATTCCTGTTGATATTTTTAGTTCCAATGCCAACTTGTTTCATACCAAAATAATAAACTAACTAGCTCTTTAATTTTGTAATATTGTAGTAATATTATCAAAAGCTATTAATGTGAAATTTAACAGGCGCAAGAAAGTATCAGCATTTGTCAAGTTTCTTTTCAAGTCAGCATAAAGATATATAATGCGACATATAGAGAATCTCTAATACATAAGAATCTGTAAAAGCACAGGATTCCTAATATGAAAAAATCCATAATATGAATGTTGAGTCTTATAATTAGTTATTGTTCTATGGCAAAGAATATTCAATTGATGCAAGGAGGAGAACTAAGTTCAATTCATTAATTACAAGTGACATTTTAATATCCAAAATAGGAAGCATTATATTTAGTTAAAAGAAGAATCAAAATCTTTTCTTGATATGTTATAAATTTATTTTATCGTTGTAAAGGAGAAGAAAACAAAATAAACTCATTGAGTCCTAGTCGAGATGACTTTATTCTTGATGGTGATATCCACCTCGAAGAAACTGTTGCTCCTAGAGAAACTACAAAGAATGTGGCCAAGAATAGGGGGAAGGGTGTTTCTTCAGGACCATCAACTGCAGAATATAGAAGAGCTCATAAATCATCTATCGAAGTAAGTTAATTATATTTCTCCTAGAATCTGAAATGTGGTTGTCCCGAAACATGGATAGACCTTGAATTTTGTTTTACCCTTCTATGCATTAACTGTTTCTGCAGCCTTCCGAGGAAAATAATTGGAATTTCTGTTCAACAAGATAATGTTGCATAAAGAAAACCACAAGGTGAAACATTGGAAATCAAGGTTCCCATATTTACAATGTCTGGAAATCAAGGTTCTGACTCAGATTTGGTGTTTTTGTTGTTCTTTCTTAGGTTGTTAACAGTGGCATACCTCTAGCTCAGGATGTTACATTGGATCAACTTAGAGTAATTGTGCTAGGAAACATTCATGGGGTAAATCCTCATATACAACTGGTCAAGCTTCTCAGCATTATGGAGTGTCCGGTTCTTCTGGGAATGATAGTTGAGAAGCATCGATCAATGATGATTATGGAAGTATTAAATCACTAATTCAGCTTGTCAAAACTTCAGGTTGCATTACCTAAAGCAGAATTATCTTCAAATTATGATTACAATCCTCTTGGATCTTCACACATCTTTAATCAAACCATATCATTGGTTAAATTATTTTGGAAAACTGAAGAAAATGAATAGTAAAAGGAGTGTTCTTGTAGTAGTATATCGCTATGTTTTTCGTTACCATAAGTCTATCAAAGTAATTAGGATTGATGTTTCGACTATTCAGTTATATTTCTTATGTTATGGACCATTACTTTTTCTTATAAAGGTGTCTACTTGACAAGTGATGTTACATTTGAGGAGCTATAAATGAATCAAAAAATTACTATATGTGAATTTTAAGGGTGAACTTTTGTTGAAATGATAACCGTGTAAAACTTCAGCATTTTGGGAAGGCTTCTGGCTGAAGAATATGTGAATGCATGGAGGAGTCAAGGTTTATCAAGATTTCCTTGAGAGTGAAAATCAGAGAGTGGAAAATAGATACGGTAAGGAACAAGTCTAAGTAGAATTTTTAATGGTAATGTATCGATTTTTCGCACTATACCTAACTAGTCCTATCAAGGAAATCGTTTATAATAGCTTCTCAAAAAGTACATCAAAATGTTTGACCAATAAATAATATTTGACCAACCTTAAAACCAAAAATCTTTTTTATGAGAGGGAGAAGAGACAGTAAAAAAAAATCAAAAAGGAGAAGATTAGTAAATATTACTAAGGAACGGTTTGGTAAACATAATTTTTGTAAGAATATTTTGTTTGAAAAAGTTAGATATATGCTTTTGTGTCTTGAAAGAAGCATAAATTTGTAATTTTGTTTTCCACAGCAAAGAACTGCTCATGAAATGAGTATAATCTCAAAGGTGTGCATATATGTAACACATAGCTAAGAAGAGATAACAATAATAAGCATAAGATCTAGTATGAGATTTTCACAAAACAGACAAGAAAAAAACAGCAAAATTACAAAACAGACAAGAAAATAAAAGCAAAATTTTCAAAAATGAAGGAGTCTAATGAACTATATTTCGTAACGTAACATTATTCCAGATAATACTCAAGCTCATGTATGAAAATATAATAAGATCCTCCATTGACAAAAGAAATCAATCCATCTGCATACAAAAATAATAAAATTATCAGAGAGACGACCATCTTTGGGTGTGCACAGGTAGGTACTTAAACTTGTATAGAGTTGAAAAGGTAGATACATGTATCCTATGTGGCATTCAAAATGGCAATCCACATCCTACATGTTATCCTATGTGGTGTCCTATGTGTGGTGTCCTACGTGTGGTACTCCACGTAGGATGTATGTATCTATTTTAAACTTTAAATAAGTTTAAGTTTCTAGTCCAAAGTTACAGAGAATAAATGGTAGTTGAGGCAAAGTTAAATGATTTATTTATGTATTATGCCTCATTATCAGCTAGGTTTCTATTTATTGTATTATATTTTTTTCCTGGACATAGTCACCATGTAACTACTAGCCACAATTTCATAGCAATTCTATCTGGAGATCATTTCCCGTTAGGTTGAAGAGAGCTAAGCTAGTGGGGGACAGTTCTCATGACAAAGATAAGTAATGTACCTTCTGTTGTTTTTCTTGTGGAGCATCATATTGTTAATCAGAAGTCCCAACATCTTCTTCGACAATCTACAAAAACAACATGCTAAGAACTCACTACAAGCATAATGTGGAATGGATAAAAAAGTTTTATTTTAGTACCTTTTGTTGTTTTTCTTGTGATGGGCTTTGCACAACATCATTCTGTTTAGTATTAATTAGAAAGTCATATACAGTTGCTCCAGGCTTAGTAATTCCAGCTCTACATAAAGTTCAATAAATTTTGTAAAATAACATGATATATTTATATTAAGTAGGTGCTAGGGAATAAATTCAGTAAAATATTTATGTTAAGATGCAAAGCTTTTCTAATTAATTACCATTGATGACGTGTTTTTTCCTTTGTTAAGTATCCTCTTTTCAGTAGAATCATTTTGATCCTTTTCCTTTTTCTTGTCCTTCTCTAGATTTGATTTTTGATTCTGCATCATCTTCTTACGTCCCTCTTTTTCTTTCCTTCTCATTTTTGTTTCTTGCCAAAGATACTGCGAAATTATACCCGAAAACAAGTTAACCAAATTATATTTCAAAATTTAATAATTCATGTTGACAGAAAAATACTAATGGGTCCAGAATTGAAAAAAATATTAGATGAGAACAATGTGTACAATTATTTGGAGTGAAAATTTCTCCTTATACTACAATTAAAAAATAGAACATATCATGAAAATATGAAAATCTTTTACCAAATCTAGTAATACGGAAAAATAATAAATGAATTTTCTTTTCTTAAAAAAATTTTGCAATATGATAACTATGTTATTTCCTAGTACGGATTATGGAGCAAAAATATTTTTTTTTCCTTTTTTTGTTTTTTTTACCAATCATGAGTTCATTTACTAATGTCAAACTTACTTATACAAATTTGAAAGTATCCAATTGCACATTATACTGATACATGTGGCCATAATTTTAAAATTAAGTTACATATATAACAAAAATTAATAACTTTACTAGAAAGGCAAGGAGTATGTTGCATACATATATCAATATATGTTATTCTTTAATATTCAAACGAGAGATTAAAAAATAAATAAAAAATCATTTCAAATCCACATTGATAGAAATAATCAAGAATCTTTGGGAAGCAGTAACATTTGCTAGGTCAAAATGCAAAAGGACAAGCAAATAGATGTCACGACCCAACCCAGGGGGTCGTGACTAGTGCCGGTTGGGCACCCAGACATACATTGACTCCGAAGGCTAAGTTAACCCCCAAGAAATCTACCGAAATTTCAGTAGAGTTTCCTCTGTTTTATTAACTAGCCCCACCGGCAAAGAAAACCCAGCAGCAACCCAGACAGTAATACAAGTATATATATTTATACATAAACATAAGTGCGGGCCGACAAGGTCTCCGCTGCGGTCCTGCCGCCTAATAATCATGTCATACATACATAATGCGGTCTCGCCGCCTGATCAAGTACCAAAAACATACAATAATTCATATACTCAAATGTCTCTCATATACCCATTACCCACTAGAATCCACAAACCTCTATACAAAGATGCCAAACAGTATGCGTGTATATACATGGTTCAATCACAAAACACATGAACATGAGACACTACCAAAAGCTGGATCTTGAAGCAAAAGGGGCACTACAGCTGCAACTGGAGATCCTAGGCAAGAGGGTCTTGCACCTGTTCGTCGGTACCTGCGGGCATGAACGCAGCCCCCCCCCCCCTGAAGGAAGGGGTCAGCACGAAAGACGTACCGAATATGTATAACGGAAAGTACACAATATAGATAGGACCATAAGCCAAAGGAAGTAGGTAAGCATATATAAAGCAAACCTGTAGCAAGTATCAAATAAAAATATTTTTAAAACACATGTAAGTCATGCACATCGGACGGGATTGATGGCGACCTCCAGAATCGCGCCATCCACAGCATCACACCAGAAGTTTAACCCGTAATCTCCATCACACATCATG
>JAOTQR010078412.1:0-11314 GCA_025774065.1 Solanum ossicruentum
TTTCAAATTGATTCACTAATAAACAATTCAAGTATTTATTAATCCAATTCCAAAAGGGGTGGTGGGTTGCAATAATTGATAAGATATTAAATTAAACTAACTAAAACAAGAGATAATCAATAATGGAGAGAAACTTGGGAATCGCGTGCCCCATGATTCATAGACTCAATATCCCCGGATAATCCAATTCTCGACTAGCGTATAGCATGTAGGACTGTAATTTAAGTTCACCAAGCTCTTTAGTCAAAGGTGAGAGGCAAATTTCCCTACTAGGGCCCATCTCTATCATGTGCACTAACCATTACCCATAGTACCAATCAACCTCCCCCCGGTATAGTTCAGTTAATTAGACAAGAAAATATCATCGAATCCTATTAACCAATCTCTTTTCCTATTAATTACCACCTAGATCGGACGGTAAAGCTAGGCAAGTTCTAATAGTGGCTACCACTAGAAAAAATGAGAGAATTAATAAAATTGATTAATATGGAAATACAAATTTCAACAATTACAAATTATCCGGGTTTATTTTGTTAGATCTTTATGGTTCCCATAACCCCAGGTTGTGGATTTAGCTACTCATATTATGGGTAGATGAAGAAATCATGAATTGAAAAAACGTAGTTAATCACTTACCCAATTGGAATTAGAACGACAAACCCAAATTGTATTGAGAAACACAAGATTGAAGATATAATGAATCCATAAGTGTATTCTCCACTACAATATTTTTTCTCCAAGTATGAAACCCTAAAAGGTATTTACTGATGTCCCCTCTACCGTGTTCTATGAATAATGACCTAAAAATTACTATTTATAGTATTTATAAATAAGTTCTAAAAAATGAAAAAAGCTGGTCAGAGACGTGCTATGATAGGCCTTTACAACTCGTAAATTGACTTATGAGTCATAATCAGGGTCTTATGTTCAGCTCTTGAGATCTTGAATTTCACTACTATGGATCCACTTTGTGAGTCGTAGACTAATTTATAACTCATATTGTGCTTTTGTAATCTTCATCTACATCAAATGGTCCTTCACTGGATCTCACTAGAATTCTTCACGAAACCACTTTATACGACTCGTAGAATGATCTACTAGTCATAAAGAGGGCTCGTATGTTAGAACTTCATATCTTGAAACATCACTGTAAATCTCCAAGAAACCCACTCTACAACTCGTAGAGGGTCCCGTAAACCTTCAAAAACTAGAAAAGTCTGCAATTTTCCCTAAAATGATGTCAACCTGCTTTCCTTAAAAAACTAAGCACAAAAATACATAAAAACCATAAAGTCGCACTGAGAACACACAAAATCCTAAGTTTTAAACATCAAATGTGTTGTATTCTGATAGCAAATCACCTATGTTTTGTAGAGTTTATATATGACAACAATTATCGTGCTAGTATTCGGATGGTACCATTTGAGACATTATATTACAAGAGATGTCGATCACCTATTGGGTGATTAAATTCTATTTTAGAGGATGACCTAGGGGTTGATATTCTTAAAGAGGAGATGGAGCAGATTCCCCTAATATAGAGCAGGTAGGTAACAACTTAAAGCTATTAGAAAACACATGTTGACAGGATGATTGGGCCTTTGGAATATATGGTAGGTAACTAGGTATGGCTGAAAGTATCACCCCATGAAAGATGGAATGTGATTTGCAAAGAGTGGCAAGCTCAGCCTATGATTTATCAGCATATTTGAGATCTTGAGAATAGTGGGTGAGGTTGCCTATAAGTTGCTCTTACCACAAAGACTATCAGTGGTTCATCCTATTTTCTATGCCTCATGCTTAGCAGATACATATAAGATGAGTCCTATGTGATTTCCTATAATTCAAAGGAGTTAGGTCCGATTGACCTATGATGAGGAGCCAATGGCTATGTTAGACATACAGGTCAGATGGTATAGGACAAAAAAGATCCCTTCAGTGATGGCTTAGTGACACCATAGACAAAATGAGAAGGAAACTTGGAATACCAAGTTTAACATACATGCCAGATATCCCCACCTATTTGATGCTCTAGGTACTTTACTTTTCTTTATTTTGAACTATGAATATGGTTTTAATTTGTGGATGGTATAGTGACCTAAGTAGGCATTTAATATTCATACAAAAATTACCACTTTACACCTCTCGTTAGCTTCCTTTGGTGTTATTTAATCAACTTGCATGGTCGGTGTTGGATAATAGTCAATGAGTTGAGAGTTTTGTGTGTTTTTTATATTTAATGCTTAAAGTCATTCTAAAAGTGATCTTTAATATCATTTAGAGTTTTGGATGTTGAAATGGAATTTTATCAATTCCATTAGAGTTAGAACGTAGAAATAGATCTAGGAAGAGTGTCGGAAACAAATTTGGAGCGTATATGAAATTGAGGTCTTAAGTTGAAAAGTGGGTTTAGAATGAGCTAGATTTGACTTTCATAAACATTTTGAGTTCAGATAATTAAATTGGATTTCTATTGATTTCATTGGATTAAGGAGGTGATTTGAGGCCTAAGAGAGGCATCGTCATATTTTTTGAAAGTCCAAAAATCATTTTGGCTTTTTACATCCTAAACTAGTTGAGTTGCACTTTATCAAGTTTCATGTCAAGGAGATTTAGGATTTAATTTTTGATGGTTCCATTCAGTTTGAAATGCCAAATTTAGTAGGGTAGCATATACGGTATGGTTTGTCTTTACGGAATTGCAAACAAATCTTGATGGTTCGATCAGAGATTTGAGTTTTAGATATTCTACTTTATCTTGTGCAGGTGTGTGATGCTTCATGCTTATGGGTTGGAGTCTCGTGTTAGCAAAGAGTTGGCCCTTAATGTTCTTTTTGATCATGATGGGTCATCCTGCAATCACTATCCCCTCCCTTTCTAGCCCTTGCATTTTCCCATCCTCTGGTACGATTATGATATATCTCCTTTGTGTGCTCTGTGATCGCGAAAGTGAGTGGGCCACAGTCATGATGAACAAATCATGCTTGGGATAATGTATATTCAAGAAATATTCCTTTTTCACTATTGTTGAGTTTCAAAAGCTTGGGTGGTTTTTAAGGGATTCTTCCGAGGAAAATATCTCGCAAAACATTTGGGTAAGCATTTTCAAACTAAAAGCTTGGATTTCCGTTTACTTATTTGGTAATTTTGACTCAAACTTTTTGACTTTTAAATGCCTATTTTTATAGTTTTTCAAGAATGAAAACCGTACGGAAAATGGAGTTTTCTACCTCATGTTTAACTAAAATTTTACTGTTTTTTCACTCATGAGAATCATTTTTCAGATAGAACCTAATTCCAAACTTAAATTCCAGATTAGGTATTTTCAAACTTTAAACAATTTTTTGATCCCTAATTATGGTAATATGAGTATCAGTAGTCTCCTTATGCTGTGTAGATTACATTCTTGAAAGTCGCTTGACATTTCAGAGTCAATTTTCATGAGCCACTCATCTGGTTGGTGTGTTTATATGTGGTGGCATTGAGGTTGGTTTAGCTTACCCTTTTTTGGGATTGGGATAGAGTAATTAAATATTTGTATGATATAACTATAAGATGACTTGTATCACAGGTTTGTGTTTAAAATTGTTGATGTGGGGCCCATGTAAGGGTTTTAATTTGAATTTTGTTTGATGTGAAAAATATTGCAATATATTATATTGTGAATATGGCATGTCGTGAAAGGGAATACTTGTAACATATGATTGAGAATTCATGACTATTACTGAGATATAAATGTGGTCGAAGATGGTTGGCTATTCTAATGAGATTGAGGCCTATTATGAATAACAAAGATGATTCTATCATGGAATTATAGAGATTTGGGAATTCTGATATCTATTATACCCATATGTGGTAAATATTACTTCAATGTGCTTTATTTGCCTGCATCCTTATATTGCATACTGTAGCACTTGGAAATTTAGGAGTTGTGGAACGACCTTTTTATAACAAAATATGACTCCTTTCAGATGATTTGATTAGAGTATTTGTTGTCCATATGGCCTTTTATCTACTGAGTTAGACAGTGATGTTTCTCTATTCTAAGGTTTTTTTCTATTATAAAGTGTTTTGTTGACTTAAATGAATTAATGAATGTGTGATCATGTCAAGTGGTTCACTTGGGAGCTAACAATGGTTTTTGAGAGCCATCCATGCAACGGGCACCCTCTTGGGGCATGACAAATGTGGTGTTAGAGCACAAAGTTCAAAATCTCTAGGGAATCTATAAACTCATGTCTAGTAGAGCCTTGTTTATGGGCGTGTTATGTTCCACACTTATAAACAGGATGCTACTGGACATTAAAAATTACCTCAGTTCTTTCATATTTTGAGATTTGTGCTATAGAGTTAAACTCTATGAAATCTTTTTTCTAGTTCATTTATTTGCATTTGATTTCAGATCATGTCTCTAAGAAGAGTAACCAACCTAGTTAGGGGTAGAGGATGTCCTGCCAGGAAAAATGCTACTAGTTTGAACAATAAGTCCCTGAGGGAAAGGAGGCCCAGTTATGCTTACAGAGTAGGCACCACAAGCTGGCATCTCTAATCTAAAAATTGCTAGGCTATTTAGACTTTGGCTTAGGCATTGCCAAAATAATTATTAGAAAGGGAGCACGTAGACAAGATTCTCTAGATACCTTCAGGATTCGTGAGTTTATGAGAATGAACCTTTCTTAATCCATAGGGTCTACACCTAGTGAAGATTCAGAGAGCTACATTGATGAGCTTCAGAAAGTGTTTTAGGTCATGCATATGAGTGATATTGATAAGGTTGATTTGGTTGCCTACCGCCTCAAAGGAGTTTCCAGACTATGTTTCAATCAGTAATGGAAAAATAAAGGTTAGAGTGCACCAACTCTTACTTACGCAATGTTTGAGGAAACTTTCTTAGGACTCTTATTCCCGAGAGTTTAGGGAGGCCAAGGTAAGAGAGTTCTTGAATTTGAAATAGGCCAATAAGGTTGGCAAGAGATGGCAGAGAAATGGGAGCTACTCACATTTTAAGATGGGGCTAGCCTCATGATCTATTAATGTGCCCACATCCAAAATCAAGAATGAACAGAGATATCAGAAATTTAGAGCCTATGTCCTTAGTCACAAGCTAGTGTAGCTCAAGTTTCTAGAGATAAGCTTCCATGTGGAAAGTTTGGGAAGCTTCACTTGAGAAAATGTTGTGCGGGAGCGAATAGATGATATAAGTATGGCCAAATGGGTCACTTCTAGAGATATTGTCCAATGCAGGCTAGCAAGGCCTACTCTTCTACGCTAGTACCACCAATTCGAAGAAACCGGCGGGGTGCTACTTCTGGCACAATTGGTGGTACAAACCATTTGTATGCCATGCGTAGTCGCTATGATCCGGAGAACTTACCAGATATTGTCATTACGATGATAAGTCTTTTCATTTGATTTTTATTCTTTGATGGATCCAAGAGCCACTTTGTTATTTGTAACTTTTTATGTAACTAATATATTTGATAAAATTCCTAAGTGTCATCTTGAACCCTTCAGTTTATCCACTTTTGTTGGTAAATATATCTAACCTGAGAGGGTCTTAGAGATTGTATTATGCCTATCTATCAAAGGGATACCATGGCTATGTTATGTGAGATAGAATTGTTGATTTTGATGTGATTGTTGGCATGGACTAGCTTTATGCTTGTTATGCCTCTGTTGATTACAGGAATCGAGTTGTTAAATGGACTAGCTTTATGCTTTTTATGACTCTTTTGATTACAAGACTCGAGTTATTAAATTAAAATTTCCCAAATGAGCCGGTTTTAGAATGAAAAGGTAGTCTATTGTGCCTAAGATAAAGTCATCTCCTACTTTAGGGCTAGAAAGTTAATCTCTAAAGGATGTATCCACCGAATTGAGAAAGGTGAAGATAAAAGTGTTGAGTCTTCTTCTCTTGTGTCAGTTCGTATTGTTAATGATTTTCTAGAAGTCTTTCCTCAAAATTTGCCTCGAGTCCCTCCCGATAGGGTGATGGACTTTGGAATTGAAAGAATAGTTAAAAGAATGGCTCATGCTATGTTGAGAGAATTGAAAGAATAGTTAAAAGATTTACCAGATAAAGGTTTCATTAGGTCGAGCGTCTCTCCTTTGGGTCCTCCTGTCCCATTCGTGCAAACGAAAGATGAGTCTCTTAGAATGTGTATTGATTATAAGCAAATGAATAAGGTCAATATAATGACTAAGTATCCTCTCCCACACGATAGATGATTTTTTTGATTAACTTCAGGGTACCTCCTATTTATCAAAGATAGACTTCAAATAAGGTTACCATCAGTAGCAAGTGCAAGAATGTGATATCCCGAGATTTCTTTTAGGTTCATTATGGACATTTTGATCCTTGGTCCTTTCTTTTAGATTTTGTAATGCATCTGCAACCTTTATGGACCTTATGAATCCTGTGTTTAAGCTATATCTTGGTATATTCATGATTGGCTTCATTGATAATATTTTGGTCTACTCCAATAATGAGGAAGAGCATGCTTATCACCTTAGAGTTGTCTTCTGAACTCTTAAGAATTGAGAATTATAGGCAAAGTTCTCTGAGTGTGAGTTTTGTCTTGAATCGATGGCTTTCTTGGGTCAGATACTATTTAGAGATGGTATTCAAGTTGATACCCAAATATTAAGGCAATGAAGAATTTTCCTGGACCCACATATCCAACTAACATAAGAAGCTTCTTGTTTTGGCTAGCTAGTACTGAAGATTTGTAGAGGGATTCTCATCTATATCGTCACTATTGACTAAGCTGACCCAAAAGAATGATAAGTTTCAATAGTTTGACGCATAAGAGGAGTGCTTTTTTAGATATTAAAGACCAAGTTGACTACTGCACTAGTTTAGACATTGCCTTATGAAACAGAAGATTTTGTGAGCTATTGTGATGCGTCCAAAGTTGGCTTGGGTTCTTAGTTGATGTAGAGGGCTTAAAAGATAGGTTATGCTTCTCGACAACTGAAGGTTTATAAGAGAAATTTTCTAACCTAGTATCTTGAGTTGCCAGCTTTAGTGTTGCTCTCAAAATTTGGCACCACAACTTTCATGGAGTGCATATGGATGTGTCACTGACCATAAGAGCCCGTAATATGTGTTCAACCAGAAAGAGCTCAGCCTGAGGCAAAGGAGATTGTTATAGTTACTTAAGTATTATAACATGAGCATTCTGTACCATCCAGGTAAGGCTAACATTGTTACTGATGCTTTTAGTAGATTATCCATGGGTACTACTGCACGTATTTAAGAGGGAAAGAAAGAATTGGCTAAGAATGTGCATTGATTAGCTTGATCAGGTGTTCATGTAGACGAGTCTAATGAAGGTGGAGTTAATGTTCAGAATAGGTTTACATCATTTTGGGTGGCAGAGGTGAAAGGAAAGAAAGACAAAGATATTGTCCTATTTTAGCTAAAGGAAGTTGTTCATAAACAAAAGATAATGGTTTTCTCCAAAGAGGAAGATGGTATGCAAAGATACAAGAGTAGATTGTGTGTTCCTGTAATGACCTGCTGGGTCAAATTTGATTTTCCGTGATATTTTTTCTCTTTGGAGCTTTTGTATAGTGACCTCAGACCCTTTATGACCAGTTGGGATGGTTATAACATAAGAAAGGCTTTTGTAATTTTATTATAAATCATGAAGAAATTTAGTGCAGTGCAATAAAACTTGAAGGGAGAACAATCTAATTGTTGTACCAACACTGTGTCTTATTTTATAAATTAATAATACCATCTCTTATGAATGGATTGAAATACCCTCCATTAAAAATTTGTCTGGCATGTTCAATGTCACAACTTATTTTTCCTGGAGTGTCCAATTTGTGTTTAATGATTGGGATTGTGTCATTATATATGGCAACGACTAAAGATGCCAAAGTTTTAATGGAGGGATCTCAATACTTTATGATAGTATCGTGTAGACAGTTATATAGAGTGAAATTTATATTTAAAAACTATTTTTTTATTCAACAAAGTTAATTACCAGAGTGGAAGTTATTTCGCTTCCAAATTACCCTCAGATTTAGAATATCAGCGTTGGCAATCTCATTTTTAGAATCAAATTATATTTATTTTAGCTAACATTTTAAGGTGTATTTTTTCATTATATTAATATAAAATGGGACAGAGGGAGTATGAAAAAGGGAGGTAAAGATTGTATTAAGTAAGTGTTGATCCTTTGTCATCAAGGTGAATAACTTAACTTTCAATCAAGTGCATCATTAAACCTTTTCATCTATGTCATATTCTTTATTTTTAGAAATTTATTAAAATAATTTTTCATATTTAAAACTTTTAACGTTTTTTACTGAGGTCTCAACAAGTATAGTGCATATTTAGGCCAAGAGGAAGATTCAGTGGTCGTTGATTTTAATTATTATCGCACTAATAATGCCTTGACACCACCACTTAACCAGGATATTTGGGAGGAAGTTGAACAAATGGCATTTATTAAGTATGGGGCTAAGCCACATTGGCCTAAGAATAGGAATGTAGCATTTCTTGATGTGCAAAAGAATTATCCAAAATTTAACAACTTTGTTGCTGCCAAGATACAATTGGATCCTAAGAATATGTTTTCTAGTGAATGATCTGATGAGATATTGTTTGGGAAACAAGAAAGTTTAAAAAGTGATGGATGTGCCTTAGAAGGGGTATTTGTTTAAAAAATAGGTATTGTAGTCCATAAAAATAGGTATCATGAAGCACGTGTTTGTAGGTTTTCATGAACTTCAACAAGTTGAATAAACATGTAATCTTTTTTGCCTTGATGCAAAAGTTTCCTCCACGAAAACAAGTGGAATAAAATGTGGGAGTCCAATTGGATCAAACATGGGATTTTAAGGTTTATTGAGGTTATTTTGTAAAATTAAAAGAAACAAATTTGAGTGTTTATTTACCTTATTTAAGTGTAATTAACTCTTGAAAACGTGTGCAGGAATTTTCTCAAAATTTTAAATCAAACCATGTAACAGTAGCGTATTACCATGTATTAATATGTTCAATTATCACACCAAGACATTGTTTTTGTGGGTTTAAATAAAATATATAGGTGTTTTTTGGAAAAAAACACTATTTATTCTTGTGTGGATAGTAGGTAGTTCTAGACAAAAATTTGATTCTTTTATTATCTCCAGGTATAACAAATATTAAAGACCATCAATATATTTTGCGAATCTATATACACTAGTTAGCATATGTATATATATGTAAGAAGAAATAATTGTGTAGATTATATTATTTACTACATTTTATTATGAAAAAACTAACCTAAAATTTTCAAGATAAAAAATGTACTTATAAAAGTACATGATAATTCATCATTATAATAACAATTAAGGAAAAAATTCAATATAATGAACAATGTTTTGTCGTTGATATTAAAAGTTAAAATTATACTGGTGTATTCATACATGAAAGTACTCTAACGAATAAGATAAAGGATGAACAATTACACTATTTAGAAAAAATAATAATGCAGGAAAGAAGATGACTAATTAAAAACTAAAATAAGAAGAAATAGAATTAGAATAATTCTATGTTTCTCGTAAAGTTTGATCCATAATGTTACTTCAATAAAATTTTATGTTTTTAAAAAAAATATATGAGGTAAAATTTTAATTAGTGTTAAATATCATGATTTTTTACCATGTCAAATATGGACTGTAATAGAGAGCAAAGTTACAAATATTATGATATTAATTAAATGATAATTACTTTAGAATAGAAGTTGTCTTTGACGGCAATATTGGACGACCAGCGACCAAGGATGTTCTACTCAGATCATCTTTATTTGGATTCAGATCTACTCCGATATATCTTTTTTTCATGACCTAAGCCTTGGACCTAGATGTGACACGACAAATGAGAAGTCCAAAGAAAAGCGAAACAAGCCTCTTGATGGTTACATGCACACATCCTTGATTGCGGAAGTCAAATTAAGCAATAATAAGAGTCAATTAATAAAAGAGGAAAGTGGGAGTAAGGGAAGTCTTTGATAATCATAAGAGCATTAAAAGAGTCAAGCTCATAGCATATACTAAACAAAGTATCCAACAACACCGCTAATATAGAATGGAGCTGGGGCCAAGACACTTTCCGAGCTCATCCTCACAATAATAAGTATCCATCATGAACAAGAAGCCTCAACATAATATGAAAGAAAATAGATATCGTTCCCGGATATGAGGATTCACCAAGAACTAGCTTTGAACGGTCCGACTAGTCACGTGGAGGAGGATTGTCACAACCCGGACCTGAGTTCTAGAACTGACAGGGCAAATGGGGACCTGAGTGTCCCTAGATAAGCCTCAAGGTATCCAGATTCACATCATCGATTCGAAAGTGCATTCAAAATTAAACACTAATTCTAATGGACAGGAAAGAAGGACTCACGCTATGGGGGTATCTTAGGGAAAGGGATTAGCATAGATTCACATAGCATATATCACATAATGACTAAGGAGTGGGTAAGAATGACTCACGCTATGGGGGAAATTTGGGACTTAGGATCTTTCACATTTTCACATCAAACATACATATATATCATGATTCACATAATCATTCCATAATAGTCATATCCAAAGAACAACCATGACCACAAGGTTCAAATACAATACATAACACATAGATCAAATGAGAGTCTACAAGATGTCCAACAGTGCTTCTAGTCATAAAATAGTACGGGGGCCAAGACATACCTCGAGTTTACACTCTAGGAAATAAACTAGATAAAGTACCATAGTTAGAGGAAGGGTGGTTTATCTTTGGAAGATAGGACTGACCATAATAAGTAAAATTTGAATCCTAAGCTAGACGTCATATGGTGGATGGATATGTTCTTCGGTCCCTGTGTGATGAGATCATTTAGGCAAAAGTATGCGTTAGTACGTTTGAATGTACTATGTATGTGGGATGCAATGCATATGAATTACCAAACCTGCATTCAAAGTTAGATGACAAGGGCATATAATATAAAAAGAATCATGTAACAAGAGAGTAGTATAACAATATGCCATGATGAACATGATGTATGAATGTGAAAATACTTCATATATATTGATGATGGGACCATAACCAACATGAGACCAAGTGAGCTATGCCTTGGAACCCATTTTTCTCTCTACAATGATAAGAAGTGACCTACTTGCCAAAGGTAGATCCTTAACATACTTTTCTTCCCTAGAGCATAAACATAATCCTATGTTAGGGAAAAAGTTCAAGGAAAAGAGTATGGACCCTTGGAAATATTCCACGTCGACATCTAATCCATTGGTGCTAGGTCACCATCCACTAGAGTGTATA
>JAOTQR010078413.1:0-17036 GCA_025774065.1 Solanum ossicruentum
TTAGGTGGCGACTCTGTTTACTTTCGAATTTCAAGAATTGGTTTATACTTAAATAAATTGAGTTTTAAACTGATTTTTGAATTTTCTCAAATAAAAAGCCATTTTTCGGCATAACAGCTACTATAGACCCTAGTTGTCTTATCACTGCCTCTTTAGTCCTCGTGATGAATGTGCTCCATGGAGCGGGCATAACCAACCACGTCGAGAAATGAGCAGCTCGCTGAGACTGGGTGCTCCGTATCCACCCTCAATTGAAATCTCAACCACTTATAATACATTTGACTCTCTTCTCCTCGGTGGCAAGATCAAAGTGAAATACTGAGATAGTTGATAAAGTTGGGTCTCATACTTTGAGATCATCATAGCACCCTGGTCCAATCTTGTAAACTAATCCTGAAGGTAATCCCTGATGCTTCGGGAATATAACTAACGAGGAAAGCCTCAGAAAACTCTATCCATGATAGTGGGGGTGATCTGACTAGTCATGTTTGTAGGTTCGTGCCACCACCACCTAACTAGCCTACAAAACTAGTGGGTAGTAAAGTCAGCTTCTCTAAACTCCACAACGCCCAAAGACTGAAGCTACTTTCGACAGATAGTCAGAAAATCTACGGCTTCCTCACTAGTGAATCTAGAAAATATTGGCGGGTGGTGACAATCTCTTGAATATCCCAAACATCTTCTACTATGATAGTGACATGCAACCCTTTAAGGCAGTTAGCTAGGGTGCAACAGGTGGTAAGGTTGGCTGATCAATAAGAACCGGTGGGGTTTGGGTTGTCCTACTATGGTGGCATAATAGGAACTAGAGCGGGGGCCTATTATAGATCCTCTGAGGCTATTATAATATAAAGAATAGTTGCTTGTACGACTTGAAGCATGGCTAGTGCTGATGGAGGTGGCCCCTCTAGCTGTGGAGGAATAAGGGTGTCTTGGTGTCCCTTTGGATGCTCATGGGGCCATATCGCTGTCAGGTGTTGGTCCTGCACCGCGCCGCCAACCTTTAGGGGCCATAACCTACAAAAAAGTGAAACAATTGAGCTTTCTAGAAGCCAATAAGACAGACATTGCATGAAGGGATTTAACATAGAGAATATTTCCTAAACAACATCTAGTAGCTTACCTTGGATAAGCCACAAACGTCTCCACATTGATCCGCAAAAGTCTACTAGCGAGCTCCGTATAAATGAGACCAACAAACCTGAAGTTATGATATCAACTTGGCACGATATGATATCTCGAGTTATGATAGTGCCTGCCACAACCTGTTGATAGGCAAGCCAACCCGTACCAAAAAAATGTATGTAATGGGTATATGGGGGAAACTAACAAAGTGTAATCAAATATCAACAATATAGAAGAATAAAGACAGAAACTAACTGTAAATATATATACACAAAACTCTTCCAGAAAGTGAAAGTCACTTGTACAGAGCTATTACAAACAAAATAAAGAATACAAGTCCCAAAAGTGGACTAAAATATATACAAGATCTAGGTAGCCACATAATATGCAAAAAAGATAGGCCACCAAGCTAAAGAGACAAAATAATCAAAAAATGTCAAATGGTTCCCCGGTTTCCAGTATGGGCTACTGCAAGCTCGATCAATCAGTGTCAGTGACTGGTGCTTGAACCTATATTATAAAAGTAGATGCAGAGTATCGTATAAGTTCCAGGAAAACAAGTACTCAGTAGGTATCATAGGCCAACTGAGAAAGAAAGATAAAAGCAATATGAAGAAAAGGAATACACCTAAAATAGAGTCAAATAAGTTGTCAAGAATAAGGGAACTATCTATCATACAAATAAGAGAAGGCTAAGTGAAGAGATATGCTAACTATAACTGATTGGACTTGTGTAAGCCCGGCTGGGACATCAGTGAACCAGAATACAAGGATTTAAGAAATAATAAAACTATCATACTAAACTCTAAGACACTATACCAACCCTAAACCATGATTATATGAGGGAAGAAGATTTGTAGAACTGGGCAATAATGTTGGGACTACTACTACCTAGATGTTCGTCAAATAAATAAGGGAGGCCTAGGTCGGGAGTACTACTGCTTGTTTGTTCTGTTGATTCATACAGGAGGCCAGCACTGCTACTACTACCTTGATGCTTGACCAAATGTATAAAGGGAGTTAAGGCTAGGATACTCGAATGCTTGCCAATTAAATATTAGAGATCGAGGTCGGGACTATCACTACTCGAATGCTTGCCAAACTTAACTGAAGGTGCCTGCTTTCTCATTCCTTCAATCTGTCATTACAATTTACTAAGAATTTCCTTCCACAATGATTTGGAACTGCTATAACAATTCAATTATCAATCAAAAGCAAGAAATAACATAATACAGGACCTAAATCTACAAGCATACCAAAAAGCCATTAAATACGAGAAAATATAGATAAGAAAGTGATACTCGCGCAAGCTGCTACCTAGCTGCTAATGTTCTCTTACCAGATACTAGTCTGTTATGACATGCTACAGGGAATCTAGGACAATCGAAATATCGAGGCATATAAAGCAAGTTTTGAAATCATATACCAAGGCCAACATGTTTTACAATACTAATAATAGGAAACCAACAATAATCAATAAAAGGGCAACAAAGTAACAACAAGGATCACATGCTTACAAATACTCTAAGTACCTAAAAAGACTAAAACTTGCTTTTGATCCTAAATCTCACAAACAATCCACCCAACCATAGCTATTTCAACTGCCCTGCATGCTATCAAAAATCTAGAATCTATGGGAAAGTAGTACGACTAATAATGGAATAAGCTAAAAAGGTATATACATAATCATGTCACCCGATAATATCAATTAAGCCTATTTCATGAATTCTAATACCTAATGCAAGTAGACTAGATACTGTTGCCTCCCTGGCATATGCAAGTGTATGCGGTCTCACAAGTAATATAGTGGCCCCAATTAAAGAGCTGGGTTGTCGAACCCAAGGGATTTGATTGTAATTAGTACTCTATCTTGGTTATCACGTTTATGGTGCTTCAGTAAAAAAAATATTGTTTTATGGAAAATAAACTGTAAAAAGAAATAACTTCTAATAAACTAAGATGACTTTCACACAAGATATAAATTAAAGATGCAATTCTAGTGTTGTAACCATTACGATTCTGTCTAGTGTTAACAATATCTCTCTACGTCTGATTTCTTGATTACTAATTCATGGGGTTTAATGTACCTGAACAGGGTTGCACATCTTTGTCGGCCTAGCATTATTAACTACTTAACTACATCCTTGAACAGGGATAGACAAACCAATAAAAATGCATTAAAGTTATCTTCCCATATGTGAACCAAGCAAGGTGGAAGGGTAGTTATCACAGGTCTCCCTTACACCAATCAACCTGGTTTCCTAGTATTGAACAAGCTCCCTGTTCTATTGTGTTCTATCCACTCCAACATCTCTCGAACCCAGAGTAAACGACAAATTTACTCCCTAGTTGGCTAGACTTTAAAGTATAGATATAAATAACATAAGAATAATCGAAAGAAACCATTCATAGATGTCAAAAGTTAAGAATTACACATAGTCTATGGCTACAACCCAAGAATATGGAGGCTTAGCTACTCATGGACGTGGAATACATCATTAATGAAGAGAAAAACATCCAAAACCAAAATCTAAAGATCAAACTTACCAAATAATTGGTGGAAAATAGTTTTGTCTCGCCTCTACAATACTTCTTGCATAAAAATCAATAACAAAACCTATAGTCTACGATAAAGAAATAATAAAGATCTTTTTTTTTACTTTTCCAAGTCGGGTGCACAGGTCCGCGATGCAGACCCCTTGTTTTCCTGTGTTCTCGCTTAATTTGTAAACTAGATAATTCTGCACAATTTTGAATAGGTCCGTGATGCGAACCTTGCACCTCCTTGGGTTTCGTGCCTTTTTGTATTTTTCAGTTGCTGCCACTTGGTCTTAGGCTTGCCATATGGATTCTTGGTATTTTGGCTGCTTCTACTGATATTTATCCTTCGAGTTCTGGGTTGTACTCTTCGATCGAGCCCGAGTTTAACCCCAAACTTCCCAATTAACTCAAAGTCCTGCAGAAACACAACCTATAGGCGCACTTGGCCCTATATCAGCAAAATAAGATAAAACGACACTCAAACACCTAGACTCTATTAATTTGTCCTTCAAATTTAATTTATGGGCATTATGGGTTAATTAGGCATATAATAAATATTCCTAAGATCACCAGCCCAACTTAGATTTTTGTCCATCCTCGGGCAAACCACTACACATGCATGAGACTCTCTATAGTAGTATGTGCAACCAGCATCATGTGATCAAAATCTACGAAACATACTGAACAACTTTGAGTGCCCTAAGGGGAAACTCATTGTTGCAAGCCCTCATGTATACATGGGGACTCATGTAGAATCTTTAATAGTTCATCTAGTTCCTAAAGCTGAATAATTATGTGCCCTCACCAAGAAGAATTACCTATGCGCACCACTACAAATCTCGTCAGAAGATCAAGAATGGGTACAAAAACAACTCTCACTCTCTGAAAAAATGTCTCAAACTGCTTCAAGATTCCATAAGCTTGCCCTTAATGTAAATGTAGACCTAGTTAGAATTTTCCTTAGAGGATGACATAGGTATTTATCTGGTTATAATGTAGGTTGCGGGTAGGTAGGATACATTTCTGGATATGGCTGATACGTTCAATTCCCACGCACTAGTAGCATATGCTTAACCTCTTCTCATGCCCCCTTTTACTCACAACACTTCGTTACCCTTCCTGAATTAAAGTTGTGAGTACTCCTATCTATTTACTCCAGCCATACATAACCCCTTATTAACACGTGGACACCCTAAACAATCAATGACTAAGCAAAGACATAATATAGAATAATTAAAAAAACAAAAACAAATTCCTTTCAAACCTAGTTTACATTCACGATGGATCTGCGAAGCAAAGTATTGCGAACCAGCACTATATTAACTGATATATTTTGGGCCCAAAATAGTGTGCATTCGCTATTGCTCCATGACGTAAAAGCAACTCGGACCCCTACTGTTTTGAGTGACTCTTTCTAACTTACTTCTCTCTCCTTTTATTTCTTTTCTTGACAGTTTCTTATTTCACATACTCTCGGGTGTCCACTCTAGTTCCCTCTTTTCTTATTGACTGTGCTCAGGCACTAGGGAATTAGGATCAAAATTAGGTAATTCATCAAGAAAAAGGGATTATAAAGAAACATAGTTAGTAAAAGAATAGGCTAAGGCTCAACAGGGCTAACTAGGATTGTTTCCATCTATCAACAAAATGCCTAGATCCTTTCCTCTATTTCAGATTCCTCTCAAGTCTACTATACATACCGGACAGGTTCTCGAGGTCATCACAACCGAGACTCACAATTGGCTCAGTCACTCATGGCATATTTCATCACAAGGCCTTGTACTAGAGTTCCTATTGTTTGATTCCCATTAATTCATTTAATTAAGCATGTATGCAATAGTGATTCACAACGTTCAAACAACCACCCTTAACTATGTTCAAAGGTTCGTGCTCGATGCTTGTTTGCATACTACACACTCTATATGAACTCGGTTTGATGAGTGCCCTTAGAACGGTCGTCATCCGTCCATCATAGGGCCCCCATCACTTAACTATGACTAACACACAGCTAATATCAACAACTATACAACTACCATCAATCAAATGCATTCACAAAATACCAACACAAAGAGCATCCATGCATCAAAGTAGTAGTTACAAATTATTTACAGATCCAACAAAATTAAAAGATGTTCAACCCTATGGTCTTAATACATGCCAAATATAGAATATCAGAAGCATTATCAAAGTCAAAGGAATTCCCACCCCACATTTAAACTTAGAACTACCCTCAGTGCTAACCAAACATAACATGCAAGCTGGGCACTGCGGTGCTCAAGCATCACTAGGTCTTGGTAAGATGGGCTCACCCCCTACATACATCGGAGGCACATCAGCTATGTCATCTTCCTCAACCTCCTCATCACCCTCATCCTCGTGCGCCTCCCTTAGATCCGTAGGAGTGTCATCATCTACTGGCTCAGTGAAATAGGGTATAATGTGCAACACAACATTGGCATGGTCGTTGAGAGAATATTCTGGGCTCAACCTGCGGGAATCTTTCTCTTGTGGAAGGCTAGCCACCTATCCAATGTCTCAACATCTCTAGGTTGTACATGGGTCCTGCAATCAACTCATCGCTATAGGACCTCTCCGCTATAGTCAAGACTGGGCCCATATGCACCTCAGGATATTGGTGGCAACATAAGGGGGAGCCTGGATGACAGGGAAGTAATTGGCCTCCTCCTCGGAGAGACCTACAGCACGACACAAAGCAGTAATAAGGCCCCCAAAGGCATACCTGCGACCGTTATAGTTCTTGGCCTTTCTCATAGCTAGCCTGAAGATCGCCCCATAGTTCAGCTGCATGGCCACCATGATTGCATATGTGAGGCACACTCTATCTCTCATAATGTTAGTGAAGTGTTTCCCTTGAAAGAAAGAGTGCATCACGATCTTGACCATGACTCAGCCTCCTTGTACATGTGAGCAAAAGGAAATAAGAGGTGATAACCCCGCTCAGCATGTCTGACCCATGTTGTCGTGGACAGCCGCCCTGAAATGGTGTGTTTGATGGCTTGATAGGGCGGACGAAGGCACAACACTTTGAACACTCCTTCTAAGGCATCTTCAAGGGTACACAAGATCCGGTTATTCGCCAGTGGTGAAAAGTTAACCTCCAAGCCACGAACAACCACCATTTGAGACCTCGATTCTTCGCTCATGTTGGCATAGAATTCCCTCACCAATCTTAGATTGTAGGACGTAGGTGGTCATAACAAAAACCCCAAACCCAGTTGATTATAACAATTAAGGATTTGGGGGTAATTGTCCCGAAGGTTATCTGCTTCATAGGGACATTAGGATAGTACTTTGTCTCATCATGAGACTGGTACCATTTCCATCCCTCTCTATTTACAACATTGGCCCCGTATTGAAGGTTTTTTGTTTTTGGACTGCCCACCCTGTCATGTACTTGAAGACATAATACTTGTAAAACACAAGTGCAAAATTAGTGGTTGACTCAAAATCGGGACCCCACACTTAAACTCAAGGCCGTATGTCGAGGGTACTCAGACTTCCCCACTTCATATGGGCTATATCACTGCACCATTATATATGCCCCCCATATTACAGCCGACAGTTACACAGTACAACTTTACATTCAAGTCGAATATGAACAAATAACCTCCCAACCAAGAGGTATCAACCCCACACATTCACACACAAGTTTTAAACCCTATACTTGCACATTTACATGAACATACCAATTGATTTCAAGCCCAATGCAAAGTATGGAGAAGAACTCCTATTAACCCTTAACAGTTACAAGAACACCCATCATCACATTACTTGAATTCACCCCACACTTGAGTATTAGGCATATGCCAATAGTGAAACAACCATTAAATTACAAAGCATGTGATAGAACTCATAGACCCCCAATGATTTCCCGATTTTGAGTGCTAATTTGACCTAAGGTATTCATCCCCACAAATCATATGCAAAACTCATGCATAGATACCAATTATCCACCACTATGTCACCCCTTCAAGCAAGATTAGACAAAAATCGAGAAACCCCCTTTGTATCTACGTGTACAACATGAAGACTTCGACATAAGCACTTCAAGTGAAGCACAGACGAAGGAGAAAAATCATACCTGGAGAATAGAGTCATGTTAGCGCGGTGATGGGACGACCCACGTACTACGTGACGCGATGGAGTTTGGAAATATGGGGGTAGAGGGAAGAAGAAAACGAGGGAGATGACGGAAGGGGAAAAAAATAAGGGTAGGGGTCGGGTTGCTAAATAAAAGGGAGAGAATAATTAAAAAAATGGGTGGGGGAATTAAAGGGTGAGGGCCACATCAATAGTCGACAGTTTTAACACGTCTCCATATTGCGGAAGTAATGCGGAGTAACACTTAAAAGAAATATTTTGCGAATGTAGAAACAGTATGCATCCGAGTTTGATCCGCGACACGGAGTGAATGCGAAGTCACACTTGGAAAAATTCACTTATCTAGATGCAGACACAGTGAGGGTTTGCATTTACTCCGTGATGTGGAGGCAACACGAACCTACACTTGATAAAATTATCGCATGGATGCTAAAATAGTAGGCATCCGAGATGGGTCCGCATCGCGGCACCATCGCATATGCTTACTATTTTGGGCTTCAATTGAGTTCCAATTTTTACCTCCAGGCCTCGAAAAATTTCCTGAACACCTGGACATGCTTCAAAACACTTAAAACAATGCATTATACCAAGAAACACAAGAAATTCTAGATGAATCGTAGAGAATTGAGAATGGAAAAATTTACACAAAAGTGTGTAGTGTCCACGACGCGGAGGCATCACAGACCAGTACTTGTGCAAAATTTTATCACTTTTAGTATGAGATCTTTTGGTTTTTTTAGGGAAAATAAATGCAACTATGTTATCTCACCACGAGTTGCCTCCCGTGCAGCGCCTAATTTAACATCACGACACGATGCATGGTGTGCTGAATCATCTTTGGCCAACTCGATAGCCTCCACTATCAGATTCACGTCCATACCATAATAGTGCTTGACACATTGACCATTCACTAAAAAAGTTTGGTTTGTGTCCTTTAGCTCCATTGTACCATGTACCACCACATATGGTCTACTCCATTTGGATCGCAATTTCTTCAGAAACAGTTTAAGATGTGAGTTAAATAGCAATATCTATTGGCTCGGCTCGATGTTCCACTTGATTATGTGAGGATCGTGCCACTTCTTCATTCGCTCCTTGTGGAGCTTAGAATTCTCGAAAGATTGGAGTTGGAATTCATCCAACTCCTCCAATTGCTCAAGTCTCTTCCTTCCAGCGAGCTAGGATCAAGATTCAGCTTCTTAATACACCTGATGCTCGAACTCTACGGGCAAGTGACAGGCCTTTCCATACACCAGGTTGTAAGGAGAGGTTCTGATTGGGGTCTTGTAGGCAGTTCGATATGCCCACAATGCTTTATCCAACTTTTCTACCCAATTCTTCCGGGTGGCATTCATAGTCTTTTGCAGTATCTGCTTCACCTCCCAGTTGGACACCTCCACCTGCCCGCTATTTGTGGGTGGTATGTTGTGGCCACCTTGTGCCTTATCCATACTCTGCTAGCAAGTTCTACAAAGTTTGGTTTAAAAATGGGTACCGCTATCACTGATAATGGCCCTCTGGGTACGAAACCGTGTGAAGATGTTCTTTCCGAGGAACTTGCTCACCAGTTTTGCATCGTTGGTTGGAAGGGCTATTGCTTCTACCCATTTGGATATATAGTCCACAGCTACCAGAATATAGTGGCAATCGAATGATGGTGGGAATGGACCCATGAAATCAATGCCCCAAACATAAAAGATCTTTGCTTCCAAAATGTTGCATAAGGAATCTCATGCCTCCGGGATATATCACCTGTTTTCTGGCAAGCATCACAGGCCCTAGAGAATTGAACATCATCTTTAAATAGGGTAGGCCAGAAGAAACTAGATTGCATTACCTTATGCGTTGTTCGGTCCCCACCATAATGGCCCCCCATATGGAGAGGCATGATATCTCTCTAGAATCTGCTTCATCTCTACCTCTGAAATACACCTCCTTACCATGTCATCAGCTCTTTGATTGAATAGGTATGGCTCATCCCATACATATGCCTTTGCAATGTAGGCCAACCTCCTCTTCTGTTGATATGTTGCATCCGACTGAAACATACCACTTACCAAGTAATTTACAATATCAGCATACTGTGGTAATTGCTCTACCTCAATGGCTAACAACTGCTCGTCCGAAAACTCTTCTCTGATTTATAGCTACTCATCTATGTGAGCATCAGTCTTCAGACGAGATAGATGAACAACAACCTGGTTTTCACTCCTCTTTCGGTCTCTGACCTCGATGTCAAACTTTTGGAGTAGTAATATCCATTTGATCAAGTGTGGCTTGGCATCCTTTTTATTGAACCAATACTTTACTATCGCATGGTGTATGAACACCACCACTTCGATCCCCACCAAATAAGTTTTGAATTTACCAAACGCATACACCAGTGCTAACATTTCCTTATCAATAACTGTATAGTTGCTCTGTGTTGCATCCGAGGTCTTACTGACATAGTATATGGACTAAAAGACTTTGTCTCTGCGCTTCCCCAATGCCGCCCCCACTGCTGTATCAGTGGCGTAACACATTAGCTCGAACAAGATACCCCAATCAGGTGCTACCATGATCAGGGCCTCTACCAACTTTTTCTTCATGTTTCGAATGCCTACAAACAAGATTCATCAAAGTGAAATGGTACCTCTTTCTATAATAGGGCACATAACGGCTTCGAGATCTTTGATAAGTCTTTAATAAGCCAACGGTAGAACACTGTATGTCCCAGAAAGCTTCGAACTCCCTTGACCAACACTGGTGGTGGCAGTTTGTTAATCACCTTTTTCTTTGCTCTTTCAACTTCCAACCCTTTCTTGGACACTTTGTGGCCTAATACTATCCCTTCCTTAACTAGGAAGTGACATTTCTCCCAGTTAAGGACGAGGTTAGTCTCCTCGTATCTAGTTAGCACTCTGTCTAAATTCTACAAATAGCTATTAAATGATTCCCCCAAGACAGAGAAATCATCCATGAATACCTCCACAAAGTTCTCTACCATATCATGAAAGATCGCCATCATGCACCTTTGGAATATGGTTGGTGAATTGCACAGCCTAAAGGGCATACGCTTGAAGGCATATGTCCCGTATGGGCAGGTGAAAGTTGTCTTTTCCTAGTCTTCAGGTGCAATGGTAATCTGGTTGTACCCTGAGTATCTATCCAGGAAGCAATAGTACTTATGCTCAGCTAGTCTATCCAACATCTGGTCAATAAAAGACGCAGGGTAATGATCTCTCCTGGTGGAATCATTTAGTTTCCTGTAGTCCATGTAGATTCGCCACCCCATCACTGTCCTCGTTGGAATCAACTCGTTCTTCTCATTGGTGACAATCGTCATCCCACCCTTCTTCGAGATATATTGTACAGGTATTACCTATTTGCTCTCTGATATAGGGAAGATAATCCCTGCATCCAGCCACTTTATAACCTCCTTCTTCACTACCTCCTTCATGATAGGGCTAAGCTTCCTCTGCGGTTAAGCTATCGGCTTGTGACCCTCCTCCATGAATATTTTGTGTATGCATAGGGCTAGTTTGACGCCATGGATGTCAGACATCTGCCACCCCATGACTCTCTTTCATTTTTCAACACCGCAACAATCGTTTCTACCTGGGTTGCAGTCAATGAAGCGGACAAGATTATATGTAATGAATTATTTTTGCCAAGAAACTCATACCTGAGATGTGATGGTAGCTGCTTCAACTCCAACTTAGGATCTTCGTCCACTGAGGGTTTGGGAGGTGGTCCCGATACCCTGTTGAAGGGTTCATATATCTTTTTGAACATACTCACAGTGTGAGCATTCAATACACTTTCAGTCTCTCGGGCCTCAGCATCCTCCACTAGACCTTGATTTAGAAATGCCCTGGCTAGTGGGTCTTCAATCTCAACCTATCTCATAGCAACTGTAGTGTCTATCACTGTGATAGTTGTTATATCCTCATATGCAGCTGGTAGCTTCATTGCCTTGTAGACATCAAACACTTATACCTTATCATGGGCTTGTATGGTGAGCCTCCCTGCTGCAACATCAATCAATGCCCCTCCTGTAGCCAGGAATGGCACCCGAGTATGAATGGGACCTCCGGGTCAAGCTTAAAATCTAGGATGATGAAGTCCACAAGGAATATGAGAGACCCCATTTGTACTAAGATGTCCTCCATTACTCCATCCGACCTTATCACTAGCTGATCGGCTAGCTGCAATACAATAGTTGTGGGCTTTGGCCTTCCAGCCCCAGCTTTAAGAACATAGATGTGGGTATAAGGTTTATGCTAGCCCCAAGATCACAAATTCCCTAGCATTCAGACAGGTCCCAATAGTTACTTGCACAGTGAAGCTTCCTAGATCTTTTAGTTTGCCTGGCAAGTGTGATTTATTGAGAATCTTGGAGCTGCAGGCCTCTGTCAATGCCACAGTCTCATACTCCTCCTATTTAGTCTTATTAGAAATGATGTCCTTGACATATTTAGCATGTTCCCTGCAAAACATCAATAAAAGGTAAGTTAATATGTACCTGTTTCAGCAGCCCGATGAATTTTTGAAAATAGTCATCCTCCTTCTTCTTCTTGAGCTTTTGTGGGAACAGAGAAGGAGGTTTTGGTAATAAGGTGGCCTCGTCAGTAGTTGGGCTGGGATTTCCAGGCTCAGTGTCTGTGTAGCATTTTTCCCCTCCCCATTCTTCTGCTTAGGAATCAAATCCGTTAAAGGCCTCCCACTCTGCGTGCTAATTGCATTCACTTGTTTTGGGTTGGGATCAGTGTTACCTGGAAAGTCCCCTTGAGACCTACAATTTATTAAAATGGCCAACTGTCCTAACTATTTCTCTAAGTTCAGGAGAACTTGTTTGTTCCTTTAGATTTCTTGTTCTTGCTTGTTATCATTGGCCAAGATCTGTCTCAACATCTCACTATCAGTCATGGTGCTCGGATTAGCCTGTCTTGCAGGCTGTTGGACCGACTAATTCTGATATGCATTTCCACCCTATGGTCTTTGCTGCAGTGGCCCATTATTCTGTTGATTACCACCCCATGATAAGTTTAAGTGGTTCCTCCAGTTCTAGTTATAAGTGTTCCCAAATCCTTGATAGCATCCTCTATTAGCATTTCTCACAAAGTTTACCGCCTCAGGATTAGATTCGCAAAATTCAGTTATGTGATCTCCTCCCCTACAGACATCACACCAACCCGATGGCTGTTGTTGTACCATATTCATGGGGGCCTGCTGTTGACCTACTGACAATGGAACCTGTTGTTTTAGACCCAACGACAGGTTGTCAAAGGTCATGGTTATCATGTTCTGCATTGCTGACATTTGGGCCTGCTGGCTGCTTATGACATCAATCTCCAAGACCCCAGCCTGTTTCTGCATTATTGGATTGTTGGATTCTCCATTTTATTCTGGGTTTCCCTGAGAAATTCTGTTTAGAGGAGCGTATAATTCATCATACGTCTTTTCTAGTGCTTGACCCCCTGCAGCTGAATCAAGAAGAATCTTGGTATTGGGTTCCAACCCTTCAATGAAGGTGCGGACCAATACCTCACTAGCTTGGCAATGGTGTAGGCAATTTATCAATAGAGTTTTGAACCTGGCCCACACCTAATATAGATTCTCCCCAACCCTTTGCTTGAACGTTAGGATCTCACTTCTTAACTTAGCTGTCTTACCCGATAAGAAGAATCTGGTGAGAAACTTTCAGGTCAAATCATCCCATGATGCTATAGAGTTCGGTAGCTCAATTTGTAACCACCTTTGGGCTTCCCCCAATACTGAAAAGGGGAATAATTTCATCCTTACATAGTCACGATTCATCTCCGTGGGAATAAGAGTATCAGCGATCTCAAGAAAATTATGAAGATGGACTTGCGGATCTTCATGAGGAAGCCTGGTGAACAACCTAGTAAAGTGTAGCAACCAGACCATGTTCTGCTTGAGCTCCCACCAATCACCAGGCTTAGGCTTGACAAAACAGCTCGTGATATTCGTAGTTATTAGGATCGCTACATCCCTTACTGGCCTCGCTGTTAGTGCTGCCTCAGCAATCGGTGCTATTAGTGCGGGTGAGTTAATGCTTGCCATGTTCTCTGCAATAGGATTGACCTCCACCTTACTATCCTCTTGATCCTCCATCTCAACTAATTCAATTGGTGGTATTTCAAACACAACTCCCACTCTCCTCTTTGATTAACGAGAACAAGAGTCTTGATCTTCCAGCTTAGAACTTAAATCCCTGTACACAAACACCGCTAAGATCAAATGTGGCGATCACCACAAAACAAGATAAATCTGATAATGAACCAATTTGTTTCGAATCACCGGCAAGGGCGCTAAAATCTTGTTGTCTCCCTAGAGCATGCAAGTGTACGCGATCTCACAAGTAATATAGTGACCCTAATTAAAGAGTCGGGTTGTCGAACCCAAGGGATTTGATTGTAATTAGTACTCTCTCTTCGTTATCACATATATGGTGTTTCAATAAAAAAGTTATTGTTTCATGGAAAATAAATTGTAAAATAAATAATTTTTAATAAACTACGATGACTTTCACACAAGATATCAATTAAAGATGCAATTCCAGGATTGTAACTATTACGACTCTATCTAGTCTTAACAATATCTCTCTACGTCTGGCTTCCAAATTATTGATTCATGGGGTTTAACATACCTGAATAAGGTTGCACGCATCTGTCGGCCTACCGTTATTAACTGTCTAACTACATCATTGAGAGGGGATATACAGACCAATAAAAATGTATTAAAGCTATCTTCCCGCATATGAACCAAGCAAAGTGTAAGGGTAGTTGTCACAGGTCTCCCTTACAGGAATCAATCTAGTTTCCTAGTATTTAACAAGCTCCCTATGCTATTGTGTTCTATCCACTCTAATATCTCTCGAATCCAGAGTGAACAACAAATTTACTCCCTAGTTGGCCAGATTTTGAAGTATAGATATAAATAACATAGGAATAATTGAAAGAAACCATTCATACATGTCAAAAGATAAGAACTACACATTTTCTACGGCTACAACCCCAGAATATGGAGGCTTAGCCACTCATGGACGTGGAATACATCATGAATGAAAAGGAAAACATCCAAAACCAAAATCTAAAAATCAAACTAACCGAATAATTGGTGGAAAATAGTTCTCCCTCACCTCTATAGTACTTCTTACATAAAAACCAATAATAAAACCTAAAGCCTAAGATAAAGAAATAATAAAGATCCTGTTTTTTGACTTTTCTGCGTTGGGTCCTCAGGTCCACGACACGGAGCCCTTGTTTTCCTGTGTTCTTGCTTAATTTGCTGACTGGATAATTCTGCACAAATTTGAATAGGTCCGCAATGCGGACCTTGCACCTCCTTGGGTTTCGCGCCTTTTTGTATTTTTCAACTGTTGCCACTTGGTCCCAGGTTTACCACGTGGATTCTTGGTATTTTGGCTGCTTCTACTAACTTTTATCTTTCGAATTCTGGAATGTGCTCTTCCATCGAGTCAAGGTTTAACCCCAAACTTCCTAATTAACGTAAAATCCTGCAGAAACACAACCAACAGGCGCACTTGGCCCTACATCAGCAAAATAAGAGAAAATAACACTCAAACACCATGACTCTATTAATTTGTCCTCCAATTCACTCTATTTATAGGCATTAATGGCTAATTAGGAGTATAAATACGCCTAAGATCAGCTACCCCGTGCAATTTCAAACCAATTCAACATGATTTCATGCTAACCAACTCAGTCCAAAGAAGGGAAGCCATAGCCTACCTGTAGATCTATCATGCTTGTTCCAACTTACTTCGCTAGAGTTGTTCCCTTTTGTACGATCTCTAAATGCTACCACACTATCAAAATCAGACTCACATGATCATTACAGTCATTCTAACACTAAATTTGCAAGAAAGAGAGATGAATCAATTTTAGGGCCTAAAATGAAAAATATGGAACCTGCATCGAGAATTGTCAAAACTAACCCCAAAATCTGATCCAGAAAAACAAGCACAACTCAATTAACAATGCAAAAATTAAATTTGGATTGAAAATTAACATTAAATGGGCAATCAATCAAAACCCCAAAAATTAGTTAAATCAAGCAATGGCAGCAGTCATAGGGGAAATTTTACCATAAATAAGTTTGGAAATTCAAAACGAACCACCCACGATGATGCATGCGGAATTTCACCAAAATAGATTCAAGAATCACTAGAAATAGAGTCCAAATGGTCAAGCTATCATCTCTAAAAATCTGCCCAAAATCCAATCCAAAAATGCACTGTACAACAGTTATAAACACAAAAATTACCTTAAACAAAGCTTCAACTTTACATTTCGATGTTGCCAGTGCATTTCTCATGAAAATTTCTTGAATTTGGGCCTTTGAATCACCTATTTGAGCTCAAAATGATCAAGAAATCATTTTGAAAGTGTTGCATGCAACTGCGAAAAAAATAAGGACACACGGGTATTGTGGGTCGCTATAGCGACCCCTCCCCAAGAGGACGAGCCTCTCTATAGAGAGGTCTTTTTCTCTATAACGAGCCTGTGTTTGCTATAATCATCAGCTAAGGAAGATGACTTTTCCAACTTCTAATTTCTGACAAGGTACTCATAATTAATCCAATGCCTAATACATGCAAATAAACTATGGTACCTTGCCAAAATTGTCATTTCAGATACAATGGCGCAATCAAGATTTTCATAAAAGCTCATTTTGACTGATTATGTATCCCACTCCCGTTGTTATTTTTAGTAAATTTTCATTGAGGGGCTTAGAATTAATAAACAATTCTCAGGAACCAAAGGAAGATCCATTCTAGATCAAACTCAATATTTCAGAACTAACCGCATTATTAGAATTTCATTCGGCCACATTTTCCAAGAATATTGACTAAGGTCAACTGTTGGCAAATTTTAAAGGCTAAAATGCAAAACTCGATACAAACTCACACTGAAAGTCTCAATTCTAAGCTGACCAAGTTTCTAACCTAATTTGGCCATTCTGGAACTGATGGAAGTATCAGAATTTCATTTTGAAGCTACTTACCCATATATCGCATAAAAATTAATTTTTCAAGATATAAGGCCTTCCAAAATATGAAAAACTAAACAACTCCCTAATGAATGACCAGGCGACCATGCTGCCAGTGCCAGTAGGTCACAGATGACGTGAAGCCGCTATAAGACAAAATGACCTAAAGTGTCATTACACATTCTTGTTTACCTTTGTAATGTTCAAGCTCTACTGTATCACATAAA